>SKCR01033288.1:0-218253 GCA_019454045.1 Zanthoxylum bungeanum
TTTGAATTAATTAATTTCAGTTTACGGTTGATTTTATAATTGGATTATAGTAATCAATGTAATTGAGGTTAATTAATTTGGATTATATTTGATTATATAGTTGGACTATTATAATCATTATAATATATATAGTACCACTAATCGTTGATTAAATAGTTGACTATTGTAATCAAGATAAGAAATTGAAAAGTTGGATATTTAAAATATAATCTGGGATTAAATATTTTAAATGATTTAATTTTCAATTGGGAATAAATATAGGTTACTTTATTTGATAAAATAACTTATTATACCTTACGCCTAAAATTAAGCAAAATAAGTAGAGCATAAAATCTTTGGAAGATTTATGTGATGATGACTTAATGCTTAATTTAATATACTTGTCATAAATCTATTTTTAGATTTAGAAGTTTAAATTGCATTTATAATTCTTGGAATTAATTGACTATTCTAGAGGAGATAAAGTCAAAGTTTGCAATTGGGGATGTAGCACGAGGTGCACATCGTTTCAATATTCTAAAAACCCAAGGCTTGGCCTAAGGTTCCTAAAATATTGAAAATGATAATTGACAATACCAAAGTGACTACCATTTGGATATGGAAGACACGAAGGAATTAAAGAAAGGGCGAGACTCTAACTTAAAAAATGTTTGTCAAAGTTATGTTCACTACTAGTATTGAATTAGATTTTAAATACTTAGTGTGGCATAAAATATATGTATTGATGTTCAGAATCTGCTTTGAGCAGGATACTGACTTCAAGCTGAGATTGCTCTGCGAATCGGAAACGGGACGAAAGTCGCTAATTCGACCATAGATACCTAGGTTTAGGAACTACCCTTCGGGTATGTACTTAAATTAGGAACTGTTATGAATGTAACTAGTTTGACTAGAGACATTATCTCTATATCAGTGTTTAATCCGTTACGGATAAAAACCTTTATATTATAGAACACTAAGTGTTTTATTATAAAGATGATACTGAGATAAATACATTAAATAAAATAACAGAATTTATTTTTGAATATAATAAGATCTCAAACATATAAAATGACAAATAAATAGCTCAAATTGATTTGATCAATAGAGACTTATTTGTGGCAGTTGGTCTAGGACACAATTTAACGAGACTCGTATATCCACACTTTTGAAGAGTGGGTACTAGGACTGATTTACTATTCAAATAAGGTCTGCGAATCTAGTTTTATTAGGTAAAACACCTAAAACACTATTTACTTGGTAATACTGTGAAAGCCACCGATCTGTTAGCCCAATTCATGGTGAAATAAATGGGCCCATATCTAGCTAGGCTAGATGTGAACATGAATATTTCGTGACCTTAACGGATGTGGCATCACGTTATGGTTATGTGTTTCTTTTGAAGAACACAATTCGAAAACTTTTGAAGTTTCGACACGAAGTAGATAAACAGATCGGCTATAGTATTATTCCGCCACGGTAAGACCGTAATGGAAAATACTTAAGCAGAAAGTTTCATACGTACATGAAAGAGTACGATATTCTTTCAGATGAGGACTCCTCCCGAGACACGTCAGTTTGACGGTGTGTCCGAACTAAAAACTGAATTTTGTTGGACAAGATAAGGTTTATCACGAGTCGCTCTGAGCTATCATTTCCTTCAAACAGGATATGTATTAACAGTGCAAAACTTATTTAGAATAAGGTTCCATATAAATCTGTTTGACAGATATCATATAGGATATGAACAGGAAAGAAACGGGGTTTCTTACTCCTAATAATTTGGGTATGCCAGGCATAACGTTTGGATGATACCAAACTAAAAACCCAAATTGGATTAGTGTAATATAGGTTATCCTAAGGGAAACCTTAAGTATAGTACTTATAAATCTCACATGAGAACAATATGATTGTTGCTCACCATGCGGTTTTCCTGAGAGGAATACCGATATGCAGTGGTCAGTGGGAGGATAGTGATACACGATGAAAATCGTAGTATACTATTCAAGGCACGAAGTCCTTAATGGAACATAAACAGTTCATCAATGATGAATCTGTACCATTAATCTTCGAATACACAAAAACTGGGTAGATCGAATAGAGTCAGAAAATAACCTAGGGTATGGGTTTCTGATCTAACCTCATAAAGATGTAAATCTTATTGAGGAATACCAACCGACTACCTACGAGGAATGGATACAAGGTATCAACTCCCTTTCATGGCAAAGTGCCATGAGTCCAAAATGGATTCATGTATAACAACTATTTTGGATACTGGTTGTTGTACCACAAGGCATTGTGCCTATTGGTACATTAAAACGTCTTCAAGGAAGACATACATGGAAGGCAACATACCAACGTACAAAGCTAGGCTTATAACGGAAAGGTATCGTTATCAACATTGTGTTAATAACGATTCATCCTTTTACCTGTTGCCATGGTAAATCCATTTTGAAGATGCTTGTTGATAACTGCATATTTCATTTATGAAATGTGTCAGTTACAGATCAAAATCGCTTTCCTGAAAAGGAAACCTCTTGGAGGATGCTTACAACATCCTGACGATTTTGTATAACCGACAAACAAGGTTTGCGGGTTATTCGATCCATGTTTGGATTGAAGCAAGCATAAGGTTCTTGGAACTGACGTTTTGAAATAATCATAATGGTTTATGATTTCACTCAAAACGAAGTAATTCTTGTATATATATATGGAGTTAATGGGAGTGCACTGACAGTGAAATTCCCATAAAAAATTGGTGAAAGCTTGGCTTTCATAGATATTCTTTCAATAGAAATTCTCCGTAGAATTCTGGGGAGTAACAACCTTTATTCAAGGAATAAAGATCTACTGGGATAGATTTGGAGTTGTTAACACTCTCTGGGAAATTGTACATTTAAAATGTACTTGATAGGGTGTCTCATACGCTTCGAGCATATGGAGTCACGATCAGGTCAATCCAAGTGATAGTCACTGGATTGAAATTAAGAACATCTGTTAGTATCTCAGAGAACTAAAGATGCTATCTTAATCTATGGAGAATGAGAACTTGAAGTGACTGGGATCACTGCTGCAAGTTTCAAAACAGTTAAATACTGCGGTACTATAAAGTTTTAATAACGGGACAGTGAGCTAGAAATCTTCCGAGCAAGATAACTGTTGCCGAATAAACAACAAATGTGGATTATTGCTGCAGCTGAGGCAGCAATAGAAGCCATTTGGGACGAAAATAAATCTAATTAGATTAGATATAGTTCTGTTAGCGGCTGAGCTAGGCGTCAGCACAGGCTAAGGAATTAAAGGTCTCATCGACGATCCAGATATATAATTCGATATTCATCTGATTCGTTCGGATCATACATCATGGCGATGTGAAGATCGCGTAAATCGCACTAGACGATAATCAAGCAAATCCGCTGACGAAAACCTTTCCTCAGCAATTTGAACGAACCTACATAGTTCGGGTGTGGGACACTTGAGTGACTGGCTATGTGCCAAGTGGGAGATTGTTGGACAAAATGACCCATAGCGTCACTATTTGCACAGATCATTGTGTTGTTGTAGCAAATTAACTATGTGACAAGGAAATTGCACTCTCATCATTTGTGATTAGATCACCATAGATATATATAAATGAAGAGAGGTCCCTATGATTAGTTCCTGGACTGAGAATGATATGAGACAGTATCATTCCCCGAAGGATTAATCATTAAATATCCCTAGCCGGAGTATTATCGAGACTGGACATCGAAAATGCGGAATAGGCTAGTATTGCACTTGTGCACGTTGTGAGGGCACAACGGCATAGTTCTCATATATATAAGTGTTAGAGACTTATGCAAGTGCGATAGGAGGTCGTGTTTCACCGATGGTACGGGAAACAGCTTCGCTCTGGATAGACCCTTCGGAATCCCATTGGTATTATGACTATGTGTCTATGGGAGGCCGAAATCAAGGTAGGTGTGTATAGTCTTAACCTGAGACTTACATCGCTAATACTTACGATAATCGATAGACTTTGGTCTTGGTGGTACAGGCTTTAACCGGTTCTGCGTACACCACTTCTGGGTTATCAGAGAGTCGTAGTGTATTGGATGTGATGTCAAGACGGAAGTATCACTCCAGTCATAGTGGAGATGATGTCACGCAGGATACGGTATTAGTGCTCTTAAGTGCTGCGCGGCCATCGGGATATTATGACAATGTCATGTATATCCGATTATAGAGACTAGTTACCAGACATCCGACATGTGCTTCGTACGGGGCAGACACTTATCCAGCCCTAGGCCTAGCACGTGACTATCTGATACTGGGCCGATATGCACAATACAATCGTATACTACGCTTGATACAGATCTTAATATTCTTAAATGGATATGTCCGGAGAATTGGAATACTTGGTGCTTTGCTAGGAGTCGACCTGTCTCGTAAATCGGTAAAACGTAGTACTTGGTACGTACGTGATTCGGATACTCCGATGACCGTATTTACTGCCAATATATCCGGGGATCTCATGGGTTGCTTCCCGATAATCCACCGATGACGCACAACTCGCACTCTTGTATAATCTGGGATTATATAGAATAGAGAGAAATTAATCTAGGATTAATAACGGAGATATTTTATCTATGATAAAATATCGTCTAGAGAGAGATAACGATTAATTTGGAATTAATCGATTAAATTAATATATTCGATATATTAAACGAAATTAGATTTTGACGCGGAATTAAAATTAGATTTTAATTCGGGTGAACGAATTAATTTAGAATTAATTCGTTAGCGACGTGAATAGTGAATTCGCTAGGCGTAATCATTAATTACGACGCGACGGAAAAATCGTTAATTTGGAATTAACGAACCCGAGCCCGAGTGTGATTGCGAGCGCATTCGTATTTCGAATTCGAGTGCGGCATCGCAAGTCGCATCAAGCGTCAAATCATTCGTCACATCAAGCGTCAAAACAAATGTCACTTTGAGTGATGTGATTGATTGATGTGATTGATTGATTAAAGACATGTCACTTTATTAAAGTTGATATGACTTAAGTTGATGGAAATAGTGAAAGCTAGTGGAGGGAAAACTTTTGGTTTTTGGCTCCAAAATTCATTTAATTTTTAGATGAAATTAAATGGATATTGATTATTATTTTGGAATATATAATCAAAAAGGCTTTACACTTTTCGGTAACATGCAAACACATTTTTATCTCTCCATTTCTTCTCTTCTTCTCACGAAAAGGACCATTTTTCTTCACTGGTTTTGAACCAGAAATGGCGTGAACAAAGGGAAGCAAGAGTTGCGTTTTCATGGTGATAACCGCAGTGCTAGCACACTACGAGTCTTGCGAAGGTGGTAGGGAGGTTCGCCCATGAGCCGGGAACGTTTGATGAAGCTTGAAGCTCGTTTTTGATGTTCAAAATGGCCAAAAACAGCAGCTCATTTCAGCCACTGTCACAGCAGTTCACGCCCAACAGTGAGCAGAATTTCAGTTCGTTTTTGTTGCCAAATCGTCTCTCAACCGCTCGATGTAAGTATTCCGCACTTCCGTCGTTGTATTCGCTTGTGATTCATGCTTGAGTTTTGATCTTGGGACCTATAGAAACTCCAACAAAATGTGTCGCCTCTCGTGGTATATAGGATGGAAACTCGGACATAAATTTCAAAGCCGATTCCGAATGGACGGTAGTATGATCTGTACTCGGGATACAACTCCACGTACCACTTGAGTAAACGGCGCATATTTTGTTTTATGTTGTTTTGATTTGTTTGCCATTCGTTACTTGACTTCCGCATGTTATTTGTTTATGTAACGATGTGATCGAGAGCATGGGCTTAGTAAGTTGGATTAAAGGTCCCATATTCTGAGGGGTTTAAATCCTTTACCACGATGCTTTGCCACGCCGATCGATGTATATTCGGTTGAATGTAAGATATGTTCAATCGGGTATACGAAGTCTGATATTACTGTCTTTATTTTTATATGCATGACGTGATCGAGCGCATGGGCTTAGTAAGTTGGATTAAAGGTCCCCTATTCTGAGGGGTTAAAATCATTTACCACGATGCTTTGCCGCACCGGTTGATGTATATTCGGTTGAATGTAAGATATGTTCAATCGGATACACGAAGTCCGATATCGTTGTCTTTACTTCTATATATATGTATTGTGTTGTTTGCGCATGGGCTTAGTAAGTGCGATTAAAAGTCCTCTGTTTTAAGAGGTTAAAATCCTTTACCACGATGCTTTGCCGCGCCGGATAGTTTATGTTCAATTGGATGCTAGATGAGTTCAATCGGATACGTGAGGTTTTACATTGTGGATTTTTTTTTTTTTATGTATGTGTTGCATGCATCAGGTCTGGTTCCGTTCGAACGCGTTCTTGAACACCACACGAACGCGAACCTTCTGTTTACCATTCGAACGCGTTCTCGAACACCACATGAACATGAACCTTCTGTTTACCATTCGAACGCGTTCTCGAACGCTACGCGAACGTGCACGCATTTTCTTGGTTTCATCATGCATCAGGTCTGGTTCCGTTCGAACGTGTTCTCGAACGCTATACGAACGCAAATCTTCTATTTACCGTTCGAACGCATTCTCAAACGTTGCACGAACACGCACACACTGCACTGAGTCATTTTCATCACGTCACGACATGTCTATTTTAGCATATAGTTGTCTTTTTTTTTTACCTTATGCATTTGTAGTACCGCTTTAGGTATCTAATTCCGTCATGCCCTTAATTGTCTTTCCTTAATATGCATGCTTGTATGAATGTTATTTGTTTGCGCTTCTGTGTCTACCAATGTGAAATTGTATGCTTTCCGTATGTCAATTTATCTATATGCTAATTGAGACATAGATTACATGCAAATAGGCTGTATGAAAATTCGGATATGTGTTACATGTAAATTTAGATGAACTTGTTGATATATGCATGCGAACTTAGGGGTAAATCATCCTTGGAAATATGTTGCTTAGGCTTGGTTAGATTATTGCACAAATCATGTTATTACAAGTGGCATAAGTAAAGGACCATTCTGAACCCAACGGTTTGAGGTCTTCCCTTGTGAGGGGTGAGTGCGGCCTTAAATCTCATTTTCCCGGTTCACACCAGGTGCCGAATCCATCACTCTCCGGTTTAGTCCCCCACGGGCTACTCCGTACTCCCAACTAGGCCGCGAGCCTAGAACAACATGTGTCGCCCAGTTTCTGTGTCCCACAGTCTGGCGACTCCACTGGGGATAGAGAATCGGCCCCCAAAATAATGTCTTGTAATATTATGATTTGTGCTTTAATTAACTATGTTTACTGTGAGTTAAAAAGGGTTTAATCAAAGGCATATTGTTTAGGCTGGGTAATGGTTTGATGTCTTCCTTCACTCACTACCTTTCTAGAAGGAAAAGCTGTGAAGACACCTAGATAATCATCTACTTGTAGCCTATTGTGACAGACTAATTTGGAGGACTCGTTGTTTATTCCTATCACCAAGCGATAAAAGCCTAAGAGGCTAGGGTACTTAAGAGAGCCTTCCTCCACCCTCCCTCTGGGGAATCTACAACGGGAAATCCATCTGACAGTCAGTCACACACCATAACTCGTTGGCACGTACTGTAAGGTATAAAAAAAGGTGCGCTCACTTGGTCGTTCGAACCCTTGAGTGGGGAAATGCGATCTATTTCCTTGTGCAAACCCACACGTAGACCGGTATTGTATGGCCTATAGCAACTATTTCCTTGTGCTTGTGGACCATCCTCATTTGGATGCAGTTGGGCTTCTTGTCAGAAATGCGATCTTGTTGTGCCATTTAAACTGGGACGAGTTCGTATCCTATGACAATTGGGCCAAAAGCTTCTGAAATGTTGATGGGCCACTCTGTAGAAATTATTTTTGTATGCTTGTGTTTGGGAACATTGTCGTTTGAATCCATTCGGACCTTTTGTCATGAGGTACGGGCTTGTTGGGCCATTTAAACTGGGACAAGAACGTATCTTACGATGATCGGGACAAAAGCTTCTAAAACGCCAATAGGCCATTATATGTTTATGTGTAGGAACATTTTCATTTGGATATAGTTGGGCTTCTTGCCATGAGATGTGAACTTGTTGGGCCATTTAAACTGGGACGAGTTCACTCCTATGACAGTTGGCCCAAAAGCATCTAAATGATGATGGGCCAATTTGTGTGAAAATTTTAATAAGTTGATATATTCCTTGTATCACATGCATCTCATTCATTTCATGCATACACGCATCATGTTAATCCTTGTGTCTAAAAGCCATCATAGATTCCCGTTAGGTTGGGGAAGAGTGAAGACTCACTAAAAGACCGGTAAAAAGATATGAGTACATCCGATAATGAGGTATCCCGGATAGATCAGTTGGAAAATGGTTTCGCCAAGATTACCGAACAGTTGCAAGCCTTGACTACCGCCATGGCAAATATGGTTGTACCCCGTACTGGGGAAATTCTGAGAATATGAGGCGCGAGGAGCCTCCGAATAGGTTGGGGGATGATATCCCCACTTTTGATGATGACATGGCAGAGTATGCAACAGGCAGAGTGATTGGGTCTCAGATAGAATTTCAGAAGCTTCGGGATCAGGTTGAAACAGTTACCCACAAAATGAAGGGAAAACATGAAGAGTTGTTAGATTATGAGGCAACGACCTTCGGAGAACAGCTTCCAGCTCAGTTTAAAATGCCCGACATGGCAAAGTTTAATGGGAATGGAGACCCAAGTGTCCATCTGCAGCAATATGTCACAGTCATGAGTTCAGTGGGCCTATCACATAGCCAAGTCTAAAAGATGTTTGGGATGTCACTCGAGGGGGCACCTGTGGTTTGGTCTCATAGCCTTGAGAAGAAGGTTAAAAAAGATTAGAGGGAACTAGCTGATGCTTTTCTGAAGCAGTATGTTACAGACTTAGAAATTGACTTGTCACTCCGTGATTTGGAGAACACTAAGCAGAAGCCAGAGGAAAGTTTCAAAGAGTATGTGGATCGCTGGAGAAGCCAGCTTTTGAAAATGCAGACTCGGCCTTCAGAGAAAGACCAAATTAAAATGATCATCAAGGGCACCAAGCCCTCTATTTATGGTAAGCTGAGGAGGATGACTTCGATGATTTCTGATTTTCGACAGTTGAGGGAAACTGTCATGGATATTGAGGAAGAAGAGGCTGAAAACAGAAAGTTTTATGGCCAGAATAGAATAACTTTTGGGGGGCCTTCTGAGACCAAGCGCACTACTGCCGAGGTCGCTACCGTCAAGAACAGGCGATTCTCCAATCATAATAGACCTTTGTTTATCAGAGCTAAAGTGAGGGGTAAAAGGACCTCTTGTGTGATGGTGGATGACGGTTCATCCATTAATGTGTGCATGTTGAAGATTTTGGCAAAGCTGGGTATGAAAGCAACGGATTTGGACCCCTCCAGTATGACCATCAAAGCTTATGATGACAGTAAGCGAGGATTTGAGGGTACATTTGTAGCAGCGGTCAAGGTTGGTCCTTGAGTTTACAGTGCTGGGCATCCCAGCCACTTTTCCCTTGTTGTTAGGAAGGCCTTGGTTTCACAAACTTGGGGGCGTGCCTTCCACTTTGCATTAGATGATTAAGTTCCCGTATGAGGGAGAGATTGTTACCATCTGAGCTGAGAGATAGATAATGTTGTTAGACATTATGACCCATAGCGTCACTGTTTTGTAAATGATATTGTATTATTGTACAAAATTAACTATGTGATAATGAAATTGCCTTTTGCCGTTTTGTAATTTATTTACTTTGATATATAAATGGCGAAAGTCCATATGATTAATTCCGTATTGAGATGATATGAGACAGTATCAATACATAAAGGTTTTAAATCATTAAATATCCCTAGTCAGAGAGTATTATCGAGATCGGACATCGATAATGCGGAATAGACTAGTATTCACTTGTGCATGTTGTGAGGGCACAAAAACTGTTGGAGTTCAATCAGGTCCCAAGGATCAACAAATCATGCACAAAAAAAACCATATATGAACACATCAAAGGAGGTGCGGAATATACTCACATTGATGGGTTTGATGCTAGGAAGAACACAACCAAAACGCACTGCATGTTACTGCTCGGCAGTGAGCTACGAAGAAGGTAGACTGCTCGGCGTGGGGGCTGCTTCCTCCTCCAAGAATCGGCCATGCATGAACTCCATTGAAGCTCCAAGCTTCAAGCTTTCCAAGCTCATGAAGACACTTCCCTATCACCTACGTATCACTCAAGGTGTGTGCTAGCACTCAGTTTTGCAACAAAAACGTCACCTTGCTTCTCTATTTACTCGGCAGAAAACAGAACAAGAAGAAGAAGAAGACTGTTGCAAAACCGTGAATGAGAGAGAAGAGAGAAAGGGAGGGAGAGCATTTTCACGTGTAAACCGTGTGAATGATGAGAGAGAGAAGGCAAATGGTTTTTCTTATATTTATATTTTATTTCCAAAATAAAATCAATACCAAAAACTTTTCATTTACCAAGTACAAAAGTCAAGAAAGCAAAAGGCTTTCATCATTTCAACTTTTGCTTTAAGTCACATCACATCACTTTAATAAAGTGACATGTTGTCAAGTCACATCACTCAAAGTGACAATTGATTTGACGATTGATGCGACTAACGATTTGACGCTTGATGTGACTTGCGTGCCGCGCTCGAATTCGAAATGCGAATGCGCTCGCAATCACTCTCGGGCTCGGGTTCGCTAATTCCAAATTAACGAATTTTCCGTCGCGTCGTAATTAAATGATTACGCCTAGCGAATTCACTATTCACGTCGCTAACGAATTAATTCTAAATTAATTCGTTCGCCCGAATTAAAATCTAATTTTAATTCCGCGTCGAAATCCAATTTCGATTAATATATCGAATATATTAATTTTATCGATTAATTCCAAATTAATCATTCTCTCTCTTTAATTAATATTTTATCCCGAGATAAAATATCTCCGTAATTAATCCCAGATTAATTTTCTCTCTCATCGAATTAATCCCAGATTAATTCTATCTCTCTCTTCTAATTAATCCCAGATTAATCAAAGTGCGAGTAATACGTCATCGGTGAATCTTCAGGAAGCGACCCATGAGATCTCCGGATATGTTGGCAGTAAATACGATCGTCGGACTGTCCGAACACGTAAGTACCTCGTACTACGTTTATATCGATTTACAAGACAAGGTTGGCTTCTAGCAAAGCGCCATGCCTACCCAATTCTCCAGAAATATTCTTACAGGAATATATAGATCTGTATCAAGCGTAGTATACCGTAGTATTGTGTATATCGTCCAGTATCGGATAATCACGTGCTAGGGCTGGGGTGGATAAGTGTCTCCCCCGTCCGAAGCACATATCGGATGTCTGGTAACATAGTCTCTATAATCGGATATACATGACCTGGTCACAATATCCCGATTGGTTGCGCAACACTCAAGAGCACTAGTACCGTATCCTGCGTGACATCAACTCCAATATGACTGAAGTGATACTTCCGTCTTGACATCACACCCAATACACTACGACTCTCTGATAAACCCAGAAATGGTGTACACAGAACCCGTTTAAAGTCCCCTACCACCAAGACCAAAGTCTATCGATTATCGTAAGTATTAGCGATGTAAGTCTCAGGTTAAGACCATACACACCTACCTTGATTTCGGCCTCCCATAGACACATAGTCATAATACCAATGGGATTCCGAGGGGTCTATCCAGAGCGAAGCTGTTTCCCGTACCATCGGTGAAACACGACCTCCTATCGCACTTGCATAAGTATCCAATACTTATATATATGAGAACTATGCCGTTGTGCCCTCACAAACGCGCACAAGTGCAATACTAGCCTATTCCGCATTATCGATGTCCAGTCTCGATAATACTACGGCTAGGGATATTTAATGATTAAACCTTCGGGGACTGATACTGTCTCATATCATTCTCAGTCCAGGTACTAATCATAGGGACCTCTCTTCATTTATATATCTATGGTGATCTAATCACAAATGATGAGAGTGCAATTTCCTTGTCACATAGTTAATTTGCTACAACAACACAATGATCTGTGCAAATAGTGACGCTATGGGTCATTTTGTCCAACAATCTCCCACTTGGCACATAGCCAGTCACTCAAGTGTCCCACACCTGAACTATGTACGGTTCGCTCAAATTGCTGAGGAAAGGTTTTCGTCAGCGGATTTTCTTAATTATCGTCTGACGCGATTTACACGATCATCACATCGCCACGATGTATGATCCGAAAGAATCAGATGATATAGAAGTATATATCTGGATCGTCGATGAGACCTTTAATTCTTTAGCCTGTGCTGACCCCTAGCTCAGCTGCTAACAGAACTATATCTAATCTAATTAGATTTATTATCGATCCAAATGGCTTCTATTGCTGCCTCAGCTGCAGCAATAATCCGCATTTGTTGTTATTTATTCGGCAACAGTTATCTTGCTCAGAAGATTTCCAGCTCACTGTCCCAGTGTTCAAACTTTATAGTACCGCAAATATTTACCGGTTTGGAAACTTGCAGCAGTGATCCCAGTCACTTCAAGTTCTCCATCTCCATAGTTTAAGACAACATCTTTAGTTCTCTAAGATACTAACAGATGTCCTTAAATTCAATCCAGTGACTATCACTTGGATTGACCTGATTGTGACTCCATATGCTCAAAGCGTATGAGACACCAATATAAGTACATTTTAAATGTACAATTTCTCAGAGAGTGTTACCAACTCCAAATCTAGCCCAGTAGATCTTTATTCCTTGAATAAAGGTTGTTACTCCCCAGAATTATACGGAGAATTTCTTATGAAAGCCAAGCTTTCAACAATAGCTTTATGGGAATTTTCACTGTCAGTGCGCCCTCCCACTAACCTCCTTATATACACAAGAATTATTTCGTTTTGAGTTAAATCATAAACCATTATGATTATTTCAAAACGTCAGTTCCAAGAACCCTATGCTTGCTTCAATCCAAACATGGATTGAATAATCCGCAAACCTTGTTTGTCAGTTATACAAAATCGTCAGAATGTTATAAACATTCTCCAAAAGGTTTCCTTTTTAGGAAAGCGATTTTGATTTGTAACTGACATATTTCATAAATGAAATATACAGTTATCAACAAGCATCTTCAAAATGGATTTACCATGGCAACAGGTAAAAGGTTGAACCGTTATTAACACAATGTTGATAACGATACCTTTCCGTCAAAAGCCTAGCTTTGTACGTTGGTACGTTGCTATCCATGTATGTCTTCCTTGAAGACGTACAATGTACCAATAGGCACAATGCTTTGTGGTACAACAACTAGTATCCATAATAGTCGTTATACATGGAATCCATTTCGGACTCATGGCACTTTGCCATAACAGGGAGTCGATACCTCGTATCACTTCCACAAAACGTAGTCGGTGGATATACCTTCATAAGATTGACATCTTAATGAGGTTAGATCAGAAACCCATACCCTAGGTTGTTTTCTGACTCTATCCGATCTACCCGATTTCTTGTGTATTTGAAGATTAATGGTACAGATTCATCATAGATGAATTGTTTTGTTCCATTAAGGACTTCGTGCTTTGAATAGTATTACTCCGATTTTCAT
Source organism: Zanthoxylum bungeanum (assembly GCA_019454045.1). NCBI lineage: Eukaryota > Viridiplantae > Streptophyta > Magnoliopsida > Sapindales > Rutaceae > Zanthoxylum > Zanthoxylum bungeanum. The sequence goes on from SKCR01033288.1 coordinate 13,627, forward strand.
CGAGTATCACTATCCTCCCACTGACCACTGCATATCGGTATTTCACTCAGGAAAACCGCATGGTGAGCAACAATCACATTGTTCTCATGTGGGATTTATAAGTACTATACTTATGGTTTCCCTTAGGATAACCTATATTGGCACTAATCCATTTGGGGTTCTTAGTTTGGTATCATCCAAACTTTATGCCTGGCATACCCAAATTATCAGGAATGAGAAACCTCGTTTCTTTCCTGTTCATATCCTATATGATATTGTCAAACAGATTTACATGGAACCTTATTCTAAATAAGTTTTGCACTGTTAATACATATCTTGTTGAAGGAAGGAAACAGTAGCTCAGAGCGACTCGCGAAAAACCTAATCATGTCCAACAAAACTTGGTTTTTTAGTTCGGACACACCGTCAATTGACGTGTCTCGGGAGGAGTCCTCAAATGAAAGAATACCGTACTCTTTCATGTACGTATGAAACTTACTGCTTAAGTATTTACCAATACGGTCTTACGTAGCGGCATAATACTACAGCCGATCTGTTTGTATACTTCGTGTCGAAACTCAAAGTTTCGTATTTGTGTTCTTCAAAAGAAACACATACCCATAACGTGATGCCACATCCGTTAAGGTCACGAAATATTCATGTACACATCTAGCCAAGCTAGATATGGGCCCACTAACTTCACCATGAATAGGGTTAACAGATCGGTGGCACTTACACTATTACCAAGTAAATAGTATTTTAATTATTTTACCTAATAAACTAGATTCGCAGACCTTATTGAATAGTCAAATCAGTCCTGGTACCCACTCTTCAAAGTGTGGATATACGAGTCTTGTTTAATTGTGTCCCAGACAACAATGCCACAAATAAGTCTCTATTGATCAAATCAATATGAGCTTATTATTTGTCATTTTATATGTTTGAGATTTTATTTATATTCAAAATATAAATTCGGTTATTCACATCTAATGTGTTTATCTCGGTTTAAAGTCAGTATCCAACTCATAGCGGATTCTGAACATCAATACACATATTTTATGTACCACACTAAGTATTTAAAATCTAATTTTAATACTAGTTGTGAACATAACTAAGACAAACATTTTTAAAGTTAGAGCCTCGCCCTTTCTTTAATTCCTTCGTGTCTTCCATATCCAAATGGTAGTCACTTTGGGATATGTCAATTATCCTTTTCAATATTTTAGGAACCTTAGGCCAAGCCTTGGGTTTTTTAGAATATTGAAAGGAATGTGCACCTTGTGCTACATCCCCAATTGCAAACTTTGACTTTTCTCCACTAGAATAGTCAATAATTCTCCAAGAATTATAATTGCAATTTTAATACTTTTAAATCTAAAAAGTTAGATTAGATTTATTATAGATATTAATTAAGCATTAAAGTCATCATCACATAAATCTTCCTAAGATTTTATCTCTACTATTTGCTTAATTTTGGGCGTAACGTTATATAAGTTATTTTATCAAATAAAGTAACCTATTATTTATTCCCAATTTGAAAATTAAATCATTTAAAATATTTTAATCCTAGATTATATTTTAAATATTCAACTTTTCAATTTTATCTTGATTACAATAGTCCAACTATTTAATCAACGAGTTAGTGGTACTTTATATATATAATGATTATAATAGTCCAACTATATAATCAAATATAATCCAAATTAATTAACCTCAATTACATTGATTACTATAATCCAATTATAAAATCAACTGTAAACTGAAATTAATTAATTCAAATATATTGATTAATATAATCCAATTATATATAATCAAGTATAATACAGTCCAACTGTTTATTAAAACAACAATTTAAATATTAGTCTAACTAATATTTAATCTAATGACGAAATAAAATAAAATGAGCGTGTTTAGCGAGTATTCGAACGAATGTTGCAAATTCAATACTTGCCTCCCACTATTTTTCGTCGAGCCTCTAACCCTCTGTGGAGTACTCGGGAAACCGTGTTTCCTAGTGGGCTAGGATCCTATTAAATAACACACAACCCTGACTTTGGCCAATAAAAAGCTGTATGCTATTTAACTAGGTAGATCTCACAGATCAATTGGATCTCATCCAATCCTAGATCCGGTTAGGTGGACATCCAAGTCCGAAACATATGTATAATGTCAATGTATCCATTACATTTTCCTAACCTATCCTCTGAATCATCTAGGCCTTGGCTTTGGCCAAAAACAAACCTAATGATTCCAGTTAAGCTGGACCCATTGACGAGGAAAGTTTTGTAATCAATGTCATTGGACAAAAAGTGATCTGACTTTGGCCAATAAAAATCACGATTTGGACAAGACAACCGATATGCAACAAAACTCTCATGATTCAAGTCACATCCTTGATTGACAAAGGTCTTGACTTTGGTCAATAAAAACCAATGCCAACTTCGGATCTTGAACAAGAATCATTCAATGGAAGGATATTTTGCTTAATATAAAACGAGGGGTTTTTCGCGTGCAAATTGGCTACCAATTTAATTATCTTTGTTAAGGTCTCATCATCATACACCCTTAAGCATGCATTCTAAACACATAATAAAGCGAGTATGAAATAAAATAATAATGATATGCGGATGGATATTTTACATTGATCCTAGATCAATCTCTCACTTTCTCTCTCCCGCTAGCACTTGTATTCTTCTACCCGTTTACACTACACTTCTAAAGAAACCTCTTTTACATGGAGGGAATAGGTGAGAAGAGAATACAAAGAAATAAGAGATAAGGCTGGACACGCAGGTCCAATTTAATAAATCAAATTTATTACAATTTCCAAAATCGCCCAACCCGACTAATATCCATCCGATATACATTATTCAAACATCACAACCATGTATTCATACAAGCATGTTATCAATCAATCAATCAAATTAATTAATCTTGATTATTAGTGATCATCCAATGTTCAAACAAAGATTTGATTTTTGTTCGAGTCAAACTCGTTTTTGCGAACACGTACTCAAAGTACGATTTCTACGAATTAAATTAAACTACATAATTAAATCCAATTTAATACGTATTTAATTCTAATTCATTATTAATTCTAAATTAAATATTACACTTTTATTAACGAACCTTTACGACTTAAATTCCAAATTTAATCGCAACGGGTCTCAAAGCCCGATTAACATCTAATGTTTTTTTAATTAAAGTCCAATGGGCTTTTAATTAATTTCTACAGGCGTGGACTTTTGTCAACTCGGGTCAAACCGAACAACCAAAATCCAATCCGGGAGTTTACCCCATAAGCCTTTAAATTAATTTTGGCCCATTAGGCCCAATTAAATAATTAAGGTCCATTAAGTCATAATTGGACCTTTTGGATTCGGTTTTGGGCCTAATTGGATCCAACCAATTTTGCCTAAACCCAACTTTGTTACAACAAAGCCCAAAAGCCCAATTACAACCTAACAAGCCCAATTTCCAAAATCAAGCCCAAATTAATTAACTTATGACCGGCGTAAACACACACGTATAACGCAAGCGCACGTATCGTTCAAGTAGTATAAAAATATCGATCCCACGAGGACTTAATTCCTACTATTGTTATTAATTATTGAATCTATTTATTTACAGATATCTAATTAAATGAAGAAGAGAATGATTGTTTGTTTGTTTGGTTGAAAGTGGCGTTGCTAAATAAATAAATAAATAAAAGACAAAAGAAAATACTAAGGAAAATAACAAAAGACACAAAGATCTAGGGTTGTGATTTATTCCAATATCATTTTAAAGATGAAGTGATTATTTTATAGTTGGGTAATACAATGATTTATTAACCTGGAACACGAAATTATGTAAAAGCCTCTTCCGATGGTCAAATTCAAATACCCAGTATAACCCAATTGAACCATATTCCTATGTCAATCACATTATCTGGATTCATTAAGATTAAGTTCCAATTATGGCTACCCTCGCCCGACAGGTATATCCTATCCTGTAAGGAAATCTATTAAAGGGTTATCTATCCTCAAGGAAGATCGTGAGTTATTGAGTCTAAGGTCTTAAACTTAAAATCCCTATGTCTAGTTCATTTTAAGTTTACCTAATCAATTTTATTAATGGCCAATTAATAAAAAGCATTAAGATTAAGACTCAATAAATAAATCTTTATAATACCAAAACTAAATCTAATCCTTATAAACTGGTGATATTGAAATTCATCACAACCCCAGATAACTATTTAGTTACAACACATAATTAGGGCTAGTAAAGACATATAAAGTAAAAGACATAAAGTAAAAGCTGAAAAGTAAATTACAATAAAATAAAAGGCTAAGGTAAAAGGAATTACTTTTACTACTACTAATTTAGATATCTCCCATAAAATAATATATAAACTTGTGATAAATTAAACCAACCGACCAGTCTGGCGGTATCCTGATTAAGTCAAATTAAGTCCAACCAGCCATTAAGGCGGAACTAAAAATAAATTTACCAACCGACCAGTCTGGCGGTATCCGTGATTAGTCAGGTTTAAACCCAATTAAAATTAAATTACCAACCGACCAATATAGCGGTATCCCTTATTAAGTCAATATTTTAAATAGTTAATATTATTATTTTTAAGGGAGATTAATCTAAATAGCAATAGTAGAAGAATTACCTTTCACCTTAGCTGAAAAAGTTACTTCAACATGGTGAATAGTAAAAACTGTAAAAAGTAAAAAGTAAAAATTAAATTACTATTATTACAAAAAGTATTTAAAATTATTTACAAAACTAAAAATTAAAAACTAAAAATAAAAAAATAAAAATTCTAGAGAGAGAAACTCTCTCTAGAGAGAGAAATCAAGAGAGAGAGAGGTGTACAAAATTCTGAAAATTCGCGGTCTATTTATAGCAAAAATTTTCACTGTTCCAGCGTCGCGACACCAAGCACCTCAGCGTCGCGACGCTGGATTTGTCGACGTGGCTCGATGAGAAGGCGACACGTCATCAAGGCGGCTGACTGTTCACGCGACACGTGTCAAGGCGGCTAATTCTCAATTATTGTGATGACGTCATTGGTGACGTGTCACTGTTCATGACGTCATTGGTGACGTCATGATGATGTGGCGTGCTGACGTGGCGATGACATGTCGCTGGCGTGTGTTGCAATTGTCGGCACAATAGGATTTCGACACGTGGCGACACGTGTCACTCTGTGATTGGCTGATGCTGACGTGGCATGTTGACTCGGTTGACTTGCTGACGTGGCTGCTGATGTGGAAGATGATGTGGCGACACGTAGGATGACACGTGGGGCGGTGGCCGTCAGACGAATAAGATTTCGACACGTGGCACGGCTCATTTTAGCAGATCGGCTGTGATGGTGACACGTGGCACGGCGCATTTTAGCAAAGTCAAAACTTCTCAAATTGTTGACCGTTGACCAGGCGCATGTTAGCAGATCCGGCTCACGCTGGGCGTCGCGACGCGCAAGGCTTCAGCGTCGCGACGCTGAAATGACGATTTTGCCCTTTTTGTCCAGTTTTGTTCATTTTGCCCCAAAACAGCTCCAGAATGTCCTAAAACTTTATTTATCTACAAAATAACACAAAACACATTAAATATTCACAAAACTCAAGAAACTATACAAAATATTAGATTAAATGAGTGGGAAATAGTGATATAAATACCACTCATCAACTTATAAAATTCCAAATTTCACAATTAATTAACCTAAGTGTAATACACAATCAATTACCCAATTAACATTTCTAAAATATCAATTAGCCTAATTAATCATGCACTTTAACAACCAAATAGTGTCCAACACAATTCAATTAAAATCAAACCCAATTAACATGCTATCAAGTCTCGGCAATTAGGGGTTTTTCAATTCGATTCGGTTTCAATCCAATTGAGTCCACAATCTTAATTTCCCAAATCAATTCAATTCATCCAATGAATTAAAACAAAAAATCACAAAGAATTTCATGTTCCTAAGATTCGGCCAAGCCACTTTAAAAGGGAAAAAATGTTCTAAATCAAAATTCAATCCAATTGAACTTCAAAACAACATTAACCAATTGTTTTAAGTCATCCAATGATCAAACAAAACAAAATTACCAAGACATTAGGTTCTTCCAATTTTCGGCCAAGCATCCAATTTGGGGAAAATTGAATCCAACTCAATTTCATGAAATTGATCACACACAATCTCAATTAAACATGTTCTAAGCATACTTAAACATCCAATTCAATTAAAACATGCTTAAACACATTTTACCCAATTTCAAGTTTCATTTCAACCTAAAGAATTGGGGAAAATTGATCTAATCCAATTTTCTTGAAATTGATCATGCACAACTTCAATTCAACCTCATTCAAGCATAATGCATCAAACAATTCAACCAAATCATGCCTAAATCGAGTTTTCCCAAATTAAAGTTTTGACAAAAAATAAGCAAATTGGGGAAAATCAATCCAATCAATTTTTTATCAAATTGATTACATACAACTCAAATTCAATCATATATAATCATCCTCAAACAATCAATTAGACAGAATCAAGCCAAAATCAAAAAGCCCCAAATTTGCTCAAGAACCCTAATTCGGTTTTCATGCAATCAAAGCTCTAGATACCATTGTTGGAGTTCAATCAAGGTCCCAAGGATCAACAAATCATGCACAAAAACCACATATGAACACATCAAAGGAGGTGCGGAATATACTCACATTGATGGGTTTGATGCTAGGAAGAACACAACCAAAACGCACTGCATGTTACTGCTCGGCAGTGAGCTGCGAAGAAGGTAGACTGCTCGGCGTGGGGGCTGCTTCCTCCTCCAAGAATCGGCCATGCATGAACTCCATTGAAGCTCCAAGCTTCAAGCTTTCCAAGCTCATGAAGACACTTCCCTATCACCTACGTATCACTCAAGGTGTGTGCTAGCACTCAGTTTTGCAACAAAAACGTCACCTTGCTTCTCTATTTACTCGGCAGAAAACAGAACAAGAAGAAGAAGAAGACTGTTGCCAAAACCGTGAAGGAGAGAAAGAGAAAAGGGAGGGAGAGCATTTTCACGTGTAAACCGTGAATGATGAGAGAGAGAAGGCAAATGGTTTTTCTTATATTTATATTTTATTTCCAAAATAAAATCAAATACCAAAAACTTTTCATTTACCAAGTACAAAAGTCAAGAAAGCAAAAGGCTTTCATCATTTCAACTTTTGCTTTAAGTCACATCACATCACTTTAATAAAGTGACATGTTGTCAAGTCACATCACTCAAAGTGACAATTGATTTGACGATTGATGCGACTAACGATTTGACGCTTGATGTGACTTCCGTGCCGCGCTCGAATTCGAAATGCGAATGCGCTCGCAATCACTCTCGGGCTCGGGTTCGCTAATTCCAAATTAACGAATTTTCCGTCGCGTCGTAATTAAATGATTACGCCTAGCGAATTCACTATTCACGTCGCTAACGAATTAATTCTAAATTAATTCGTTCGCCCGAATTAAAATCTAATTTTAATTTCGCGTCGAAATCCAATTTCGATTAATATATCGAATATATTAATTTTATCGATTAATTCCAAATTAATCATTCTCTCTCTTTAATTAATATTTTATCCGAGATAAAATATCTCCGTAATTAATCCCAGATTAATTTTCTCTCTCATCGAATTAATCCCAGATTAATTCTATCTCTCTCTTCTAATTAATCCCAGATTAATCAAAGTGCGAGTAATACGTCATCGGTGAATCTTCAGGAAGCGACCCATGAGATCTCCGGATATGTTGGCAGTAAATACGATCGTCAGACTGTCCGAACACGTAAGTACCTCGTACTACGTTTATATCGATTTACAAGACAAGGTTGGCTTCTAGCAAAGCGCCATGCCTACCCAATTCTCCAGAAATATTCTTACAGGAATATATAGATCTGTATCAAGCGTAGTATACCGTAGTATTGTGTATATCGTCCAGTATCGGATAATCACGTGCTAGGGCTGGGGGTGGATAAGTGTCTCCCCCGTCCGAAGTACATATCGGATGTCTGGTAACATAGTCTCTATAATCGGATATACATGACCTGGTCACAATATCCCGATTGGTTGCGCAACACTCAAGAGCACTAGTACCGTATCCTGCGTGACATCAACTCCAATATGACTGAAGTGATACTTCCGTCTTGACATCACACCCAATACACTACGACTCTCTGATAAACCCAGAAATGGTGTACACAGAACCCGTTTAAAGTCCCCTACCACCAAGACCAAAGTCTATCGATTATCGTAAGTATTAGCGATGTAAGTCTCAGGTTAAGACCATACACACCTACCTTGATTTCGGCCTCCCATAGACACATAGTCATAATAGCAATGGGATTCCGAGGGGTCTATCCAGAGCGAAGCTGTTTCCCGTACCATCGGTGAAACACGACCTCCTATCGCACTTGCATAAATATCCAATACTTATATATATGAGAAGTATGCCGTTGTGCCCTCACAAACGCGCACAAGTGCAATACTAGCCTATTCCGTATTATCGATGTCCAGTCTCGATAATACTACGGCTAGGGATATTTAATGATTAAACCTTCGGGGACTGATACTGTCTCATATCATTCTCAGTCCAGGTACTAATCATAGGGACCTCTCTTCATTTATATATCTATGGTGATCTAATCACAAATGATGAGAGTGCAATTTCCTTGTCACATAGTTAATTTGCTACAACAACACAATGATCTGTGCAAATAGTGACGCTATGGGTCATTTTGTCCAACAACAACGGCATAGTTCTCATATATTTAAGTATAGGATACTTATGCAAGTGCGATAGGAGGTTGTGTTTTACCGATGGTACGGAAAACAGCTTCGCTCTGGATAGACCCCGCGGAATCCCATTGGTAGTATGTCTGCGTGTCTATGGGAGGCCGCATCAGGGTAGGTGTATATGGTCTTAACCTGAGACTTGCATCGCTAGTACTTGCGACAATAGGTAAACTTTGGTTTTGGTGGTTGGGGGACCTTAACTGGTTCTGTGTTCACCTCTTCTGGGTTTATCAGGAATCGTAGTGCACTGGGTGTGATGTCAAGATGGAAGTGTCACTTCAGACATATGGAGTTGATGATCACGCAGGATACAGAACTAGTGCTCTATAAAAGGTTGCAACCGTCGGGACAATATGACTAGGTCAGTATTGCCCGATTTAAAGAGACTAGTTGCTTGATGTCCGATATATGTTTCGTACGGGGCAGACACATTTCCAGCCCCAGGCCTAACATGTGATCATCCGATACTGGATCGATGTACGCAATACTACGGTATACTACGCTTGATATAGATCTAATATTCCAGTAAGAATATTTCTGGAGAATTGGGTAGGCATGGCGCTTTGCTAGAAGCCAACCTTGTCTTGTAAATCGGTAAAAACGTAGTACGAGGTACGTACGTGTTTGGATTATCCAACGACCGTATTTACTGCCAACATATCCGGAGATCTCTTGGGTCGCTTCTTGAAGATTCACCTATGATGTTTGATTCGAACTTTATTAATCTTGGATTAATAACGGAGAAACTTTATCTTGGATAAAATGCCTTATTAGGAGAGAGAGAGAGATCGATTAATCTGGAATTAATCGATAAAATAATATATTCGATATATTATTAAACGAAATTAGTTTTCGACGCGGAATTAAAATCGGATTTTAATTCGGGCAAACGAATTAATTTAGAATTAATTCATTAGCGAACTGAATAGTAATTTCGCAAGGCGTAATTATTTAATTCATGTCGCGACGGAAATTCATTAATTTGGAATTAACGAAACCGAGCCCGAAAGTGCTTGCAGACACATTCGTATTTTGAATCGAGTGATATCCGCAAATCACATCGCGATATCTCATTACTTAATACGAATAGATAGTGAATGTATCTAGTCACCTTTGAGGGATGATGCATTGTCTCTAATCTCAAAGTATGGTAATGATAGCAAATGATGGATTCATTTTGGAGGGAAAGCCATGCACGGTTTTGGAAGGATTTTGTTGCATTAAAAAATTCTTTTGGTATTAGATATCACTTCACTTTTCATTTTCCTTGGTAATTCACGTTTTTTGGCATGCAAAGGAAAGAAAATCAAAAGTGAAACACTCTCCTCTCTTCCTCTCTTGCTCACGCCGTGAGCTGCACCAACAAGGCAGAAAATTATTTTCTCATTCTCCATTTTTGCTAGCACAAGCAAGGAATCAAAGGAGGTGATAGGGAAACCACCTTGGAGCTTGGAATACACAAAGCTTGGAGCTTTCAACTCTTTTCTCCTCTTGGCCGAAACTTCAAGGATCTTGGAGCTTCAACCTTTGTTCATCTTTTCATCACAAAAGCTTTGTAAGTATGATTCCGCCATGCTTCAAGTTTATTATATATATTCATTTTGTTGTATTTCATAAGCTTAATCTTTCCTTGAGACTAATTATAGTAACCAACAAATGTTGTGGCTGCCTTGGAGATACAACCTTTCACGAGGTTTCAGGGTAAGCAACTTTTGAGGAATGGGTGGATCCTAGTGTGGCTAGGATCATGAAAAAAATGAAGTTTGAACCGGGTGAAGGTTTAAAATTGCCAGATTTCAGAGGACAGACTACTCGGAAGGGTTTGGGATACACATCTGATGAAGAAAAGCCGAAGGTTAAAAAGAAAGGGTTGAAATTGATGGAGTACTTTATGAAGGCTTCAGGGTATCAAGGTGAGCCCGAACCGATAGAAGTTAATGGGATTGTGGTGCCTGGATTTGAGATCTTCCAGGATTTATTGGGTGAGAAACCGCTGACTAAAGAATCTGTGGAAGTAGAGAATTGGGAAGAAGAATTGATGAAGTTGGAGAGCCTGACTCTGGGAGAGGACAAAAAGCCTGAGGAAAATCTGGTTACAGAGGAAGAAGTGTCTATAGATGATGAAGACATTTACCTTCCTGATTTGTTTGAATGTACTTCCGTATTATCCAATAATAAAGACATTTCTTTTGCTTACTTGCCTGAGTCATTCCCATTTACTCTGCACGAATCAAGCATATTTGATTTCAGTTCGGTCAGAACTACTGCATTTAACTTGGGTACACCCCAAGGAAATTCTGATTGCAAGTGAAGTAACCTCCGAAGAGAGGGATAAATTAGAAGAAGTATTGGGCAGATATGCCAAAGTATTTGTTTGGTCCTATGAGGACATGCCTGGGGTAGACAGAAACATTGCCCAGCACACAATACCAACTTATCCGAATATGAGGCCAGTAAAACAGAAACTCTGACGGATGAGACCAGAACGGGCTGAGAAAGTCAGAGAGAAAGTTAAGAAACAGATAGATGTGGGGTTCCTGGAAGTAGTAAAGTATCATGAGTGGTTGGCTAATATAGTGCCAGTGCCGAGGAAAGACGGGAAAGTCAGAATGTGTGTGGATTACAGAGATCTCAACAAGGCTTGCCCGAAAGATGATTTTCCTCTACCGCACATAGATGTTCTGGTTGATAGTGCGGCTCTATCTGCTATGTATTCATTTGCAGATGAGTTTTCAGGTTACAATCAGGTGCTCATGGCTGAGAAAGATAAGCTCAAGACTGCCTTTGTTACCGAGTGGGGTACTTATTATTACAGGGTAATGCCGTTTGGGCTCAAGAATGCGGGAGCTACGTATCAGTGGATGGCCACTACATTGTTCCACGATCTGATGCACAAATAGATTAAAGTGTATGTGGATGACATGATGGTGAAATCAGAGACAAGAATTGGGCATATAGAAGCACTGGAGAGGTTCCTTCAGAGAGTTGACAAGTACAACCTGTAGCTAAACCCCAAGAAATGTGTGTTTGGGGTAACGTCAGGAAAGCTGCTGGGGCATACAGTGGGAATGGGAGGAATTGAGGTAGACTCTGAAAAGATCAAAGCAATCACATAGATGCCAGCACCGAAGAATGAGAAGGAAGTCAGAGCATTCCTGGGGAAGATTCAGTACATCAGTCGGTTCATCGCCAAGTTGACGTCAGTGTGTGAGCCTATCTTCAAACTGTTGAGAAAAGATCAGCCGGTAAAGTGGAATGAGCAGTGTCAGTCAGCTTTCGACAAGATCAGAGAATACTTGGTAAAGCCTCCTGTGTTGAAACCTCCGAGGTTGGGCAGACCTTTGATATTATATTTGGCCATAGAATCAGAAGCACTGGGGGCAATGATGGTACAGGCAGATGAGACAGGGATAGAACATGCAGTTTACTATCTGAGTAAGAAGATGCTCCCGTATGAGGCTCGTTATCAAGAAGTAGAGAAGATCTGTCTTGCAGTGGTATGGGCTTCCAGAAAATTGCGGCATTATTTCCAGTCTTACAAGATCCAGGTAGTGGCAAAGGAGAATCCTCTGAAATATCTGTATTTAGTGCCTTCGCTAGTGGGGAAATTGGGCAGATGGTTAGTATTGCTGACAGAGTTCGACATTGAGTATCTCACCACCAAAGTGATCAAGGGGCGAGCAGTAGCAGAGTTTCTGGCGAAGCAACCTATTCAAGGGGATCAGTATAAGTTTGAATTTCCAGACGAAGAGATCCAAGCAATAACATTTCAGAGATGGAAAATGTATTTTGACGGAGCAGTGAATTACAAAGGAGCCGGAATTGGGATTGTGATAGTGACCCCCGAAGGAGAGACCTTGCCTTTGGCCAAAAGGTTGACATTCAGAGTAACCAACAACATAGCCGAGTACGAAGCATGTGCTTTTGGTTTGACTGCATTGATAGCCTTAAGGCCGAGAATGTGGAACTCTACGGAGATTCTATGTTGGTAGTCCAGCAGATGCGAGAAGAATGGGAATTGAAAGAAGAACGGTTGAAACCTTACCTTTTTACCTCAGAAAGTTGGCACAGGTTATCCCCGATTGTAAGTTTCAGCACTTGCCAAGAGAAGAGAATCAGATGGCAGATGCATTGGCTACACTTGCAGCGACTTGGGAAAATCCAGAAAAGTTACTGATGAGACCACTGATACTGACAACAGCAAGAAGACCTGTTTATGAGATAGAGAGAATTCTGCAAATAGAGGTCGATGATGGTAAACCTTGGTATTATGACATTCAGAGGTATCTAGAACATGGGGAACTCCCAGATGGAGCAGGCAGAAAATACAGAATAGCCATTCAGAAGTTAGTTTCCCAGTATGTGATTTTGAAAGGGGAACTGTACAAGAGGCAAGCAAACGGTATTCAGTTGAAGTGTTTGAGAAAAAAAGAAGCTCAGCATGTAATGGAAGAATACACGCCGGGGTATGTGGTCCGCAAATGAACGGGTTGAATCTGTCCCGCAAGATAGTGAGACAACGTTTTTATTGGTCAACCATGGAAACAGACTGCGCGAAGATGGTAAAGCACTATCATGATTGTCAAGCACACGGTAATTTGAATCACTTGCCGCACATAGAGTTGCATGGGTTTTCAGAGCTGTGGCCTTTCTCAGCATGGGGAATTGATATGATTGGAGAAATTCGACCGAATGCATCGAATGGGCATCGCTTCATAGTTGTGGCAGTAGATTACTTCTCGAAGTGGGTGGAAGCCGAATCATTCCGCAATGTTACAGCAAAATAGATGGCAAAGTTTATAGCTCGGAACCTCATTTGTCGGTATAGTATGCCGCATCATGTAGTGACAAACAACGGAGTTCAGTTTCAATGAGAGACGAAGGCAATGTTACAGAAATACGGAATAGGCCACCACAAGTCATCACCGTACAGACCGCAGGCAAATGGGGCAGTTGAGGCAGCCAACAAGACTATAAAGACGATTTTAGCCAAGACGACAGAGAACTACAGAGATTGGGCGCGAGAAACTACCATATGCTTTGTGGGGGTACAGAACATCAGTAAGAACAGCAAAAGGGGCCACACCTTACTCTTTGGTCTATGGAATGGAAGCAGTATTGCCAGTAGAAGTGGAAATATAGTCTATGAGGGTATTAGCAGAGGTAGAATTACCAGAACAAGAGTGGGCCGCACAGAGGTTTGATCAGTTAGCACTGCTGGATGAGAAGAGAACGAAGTCTTTGTATCACATGCAGTTGTATCAGAAGAGACTAGCCCGAGCATTCAACAAGAAAGTACGCCCCACCAAGATCAGAAAGGGTGATTTGGTACTTAAGCAATCAAAGTCGTCGACGACAGATCCAAGAGGAAAGTTCAGACCTAACTGGGAAGGGCCTTACATAGTGCAGAAAGTAATGGGAAATGGAGCAGTGAGGCTATCAGACTTGGAAGGGAACGAGTTCACCGAGCTGATCAACGTAGACAGATTGAAGCAGTACTTTGCCGGAGGGGGAGAAGACCGAGCAGTCACAAAGGAAATTGGCAGAAGACCTAACCCAACGGAATAAGAAAATCATTCATGCATACACGTAACATTGCATTATCTTCGTCTTTGTTTTTGTTTTGTGTTCACAGGTTCGAAGAAAGGATAAAACGGCAGAAATGAGCCAAGCAGCGTCAGCGCAGCTTTAGTTTCGGGGATAAGTCCCAGGAGGCGAGGCTCATATCGACTCGGGGGCGAGGCCCCATACCATGTCAGCTCGGGGGCGAGGCCCATATCAGCTTGGGGTGAGGCCCATGTCAGCTTGAGGGCGAGGCCCACATCATCAGCAGTTTTGGGATGCGTCCTAGGGTCGAGGCGACCCTGTTGTCAGTTGCAGTTTCGGAATGCGTCCCAGGGTCGAGGGCCCACTGCATCATCAGTTATAGTTTCGGGATGCGTCCTAGGGTCAGGGGCCCACTACATCATCTGTTCGAGGGCGAGGCCCTCATTTCTAGCGGTATCGGGATGCGTCCCAGGGTCGAAGTGCCCCCGTTTTCAGTTGCAGTTATTGGGATGCATCCCAGGATCGAGGTCCACTGCAGCACCAACTCAGCTCGAGGCAGCAGACGGGCCAGGTAAGTGAAAATGCATTGCTTAACTTTGATAGGATTGTTCAAAGTCACACACTGCACAAGTCCCATCAAAGTGGGGGCGACTGTAGGCATTGCATTTTTTCATGTGAAACCCGATGATGAGTCTCAGTTGGAGGCACAACCTTTTTAGTTAAGGATATTACGGGAAACGGTCGTCGGAAGGGAATCAGTGTTTCATTAGATTTTTATTCACTTGTTTAGCGTCAGGCTCACTTGTTGGACCTCCTTTTAAAGCACTCTTGGCCCAAACCCACTCACCAAACCAACACAACACCTAGCTTACCAAGACAAAGCCCACGCCCACACCCACCTAGGCCCACACGCCCATGGCCTCTAAAATACACCAAAATTAAATTAAATATTAATTAAATAAAATATTAACTAAATAAAATATTAATTAAGTCATTTACCAAATTAAATAAGACATAAAATATAATTATACCAAATTAAAATATTGTAACTTCCTAATCCAAAATATTATATACTAAATTAAAGAAAACATTAAATTAAATCATACCTAATTAAGATAAATCACAAATATTATATACCTTACTTAACCAATATCATGCCTAAACAAGATAAATCAAATATTCAACCTTCCTAATTCACCAAAAATTTGTCCCCCCAATCAATCAAATCCTTTCCTTGTTTGACACCAAATCCAATCTATTCCTTGTGAGACAAGGGGAAGCCCTAGCCCTTGTCTATATAAACAACCCAAAACCAAAGCCAACCCCCTCTCCAAGCTCTCACAATTCACGCCCATACATGCCCAAGAAACCCTAGCACTCCTACGCATACAGCAACAAGAAGCAACACAAACAATTCTCTTCATCTCCACCCTCACTTCACCGAAAATAAACCTTCAAAACAGTCCACTAAAACACCGAAACAGCAGCCCCAAAAACTGCAGCCATATCACCGAAAAACACCTTAAAATGGTCCCTAAAATCCTTAAAACAGTAACATAAAAAACTACACCCTTAGCCTCCTTAAACAACAGAAAAATATAGCCCTTAGACCCCTAAAAAAATGCAAAAACAGTATCTTTAAAGACCTGAAACAGTAAGCAGATAATACAGAGAAAACAGCAGCAAAATGGAGGTCAAACAGTAGTAAAACGGAGGTCAAACAGCAAAACAGTGAGCTAAGGCGCTAAACCAGTGAACCGGAGAAGTTGAGGAGCTTTAACCCTTCCGATCTCCGTGCAACGTAAGTCTGAAAGTCGGCAAAAAAGGTTAGACCTGAGGGTATTTTTCACACTTGTTTTCAGTTTTATCTTTATTATTTATTGAGTTTTGTTCGCATGATTACTATATTAAAATGCATGTTGTGGCCCTTGAGTAGATAAATATGCAAATATTGTAAAATGATGTATGTTGTGGCCCTTGAATAAAATGAAAAATGTGTCGCCTCTCATGGTATATAGGATGGAACCCAGACGTAAATTTCATAGCTGATTCCGAAAGGACAGTAGTATGATATGTACTCGGGATACAACTCCACGTACCACTTGAGTAAACGGCGCATATTTTGTTTTATGTTGTTTTGATTTGTTTGTCATTCGTTACTTGACTTCCGCATGTTATTTGTTTATGTAACGATATGATCGAGCGCATGGGCTTAGTAAGTTGGATTAAAGGTCCCATATTCTGAGGGGTTAAAATCCTTTACCACGATATTTTACCGCGCCGATCGATGTATATTCGGTTGAATGTAAGATGTGTTCAATCGGGTATACGAAGTCCGATATTTCTATCTTTATTTTTATATGCATGACGTGATCAAGCGCATGGGCTTAGTAAGTTGGATTAAAGGTCCCCTATTCTGAGGGGTTAAAATCCTTTACCACGATGCTTTGCCGCGCCAGTTGATGTATATTCGGTTGAATGTAAGATATGTTCAATCGGATACACGAAGTCCGATATCATTGTCTTTACTTCTATGTATATGTATTGTGTTGTTTGCGCATGGGCTTAGTAAGTGCGATTAAAGGTCCTATATTTTGAGAGGTTAAAATCCTTTACCACGATGCTTTGCCGCGCCGGATAGTGTATGTTCAATTGGATGCGAGATGAGTTCAATCGGATACGTGAGGTCTTCCATTGTGGATTTGTTTGTTTATGTATGTGTTACATGCATCAAGTCTGGTTCCGTTCGAACGCGTTCTCAAACCCCACATGAACGCGAACCTTCTGTTTACCGTTCTAACACGTTCTCGAACGTTACGCGAATGTGCACGCATTTTCTTAGTTTCATCATGCATCAGGTCTGGTTCCGTTCTAACGCATTCTCGAACGCTATACGAATGCACACCTTATGCACTGAGTCATTTTCATCACGTCACGACATGTCTATTTTAGCATATAGTTGTCTCTTTTTTTACCTTATGCATTTGTAGTAACGCTTTATGTATCTAATTCCGTCATGCGCTTAATTGTCTTTCCTTAATATGCATGCTTGTATGAATGTTATTTGTTTGCGCTTCTGTGTCTACCAATGTGAAATTGTATGCTTTCCGTATGTCAATTTATCTATATGCTAATTG
Source organism: Zanthoxylum bungeanum (assembly GCA_019454045.1). Taxonomy (NCBI): domain Eukaryota; kingdom Viridiplantae; phylum Streptophyta; class Magnoliopsida; order Sapindales; family Rutaceae; genus Zanthoxylum; species Zanthoxylum bungeanum. Next base: position 31,119 of record SKCR01033288.1, read on the forward strand.
AGACATAGATTACATGCAAATAGGCTGTATGCAAATTCGGATATGTGTTACATGTAAATTTAGATGAACTTGTTGATATATGCATGCGAACTTAGGGGTAAATCATCCTTGGAAATATGTTGCTTAGGCTTGGTTAGATTATTGCACAAATCATGTTATTACAAGTGGCATAAGTAAGGGACCATTCCAAACCCAACGGTTTAGGTCTTCCCTTGCGAGGGGTGAGTGCGGCGTTAAATCTCATTTTCCCGGTTCACACCGGGTGGCGACTCCATCACTCTCTGGTTTAGTCCCCCACTTGCTAGTCCGTACTCCCAACTACGCCGCGAGCTTGGAACAGCATGCGTCGCCCAGTTTCTGTGTCCCACACATGGAAGAAGACAAAGATGTACCTATCATCCTTGGGAGACCATTCTTGGCTACAGGTCGAACTGTGATTGATGTACAAAAATGAGAACTAACCATGAAAGTTTAGGACCAAGAAGTTACTTTTAATGTTTTCAAAGCCATGAAATTCCCGAGCGATGAAAAGGAAGAAGAATGTTTCAGAATTGATTTTGTTGATAATATCATTCAGGATACTGATACAATTCCCACGGACAAACTTGAAGCTTGTATCACCAACATGACTGATAGCGAGCTAGATGCTGAAATTCTGGAATGTATCAACTATCTTGACAAGCCATTCCGATTCAAATCGACATCACCAGTGGAAAGTCTGAAAATTCCGAAGAAAGATCAAATTAAGACCTTAATTTCAGAACCACCACAGCTGGAGCTGAAGTTATTGTCGAGCCATCTCAGGTACATATTTCTTGGAACTCTTCCGAATTACCTGTGATTATTTCTTCTTCGCTAACATTGGAGCATGAAGAAAAGTTGCTGAGAGTATTATGGGAACACAAGAAAGCCATTGGTTGTACTATAGCAGACATTCGAGGCATTAGTCCATCATTTTGCATGCACAAGATTCTGATGAATGATGAGTACAAACCCACATTGGAGCATCAACGGAGACTCAATCCAATCATGAAGGAAGTGGTGAAGAAAGAAATCATCAAATGGTTGGATGCTGGCATCATTTACCCCATCTCAGATAGCAGTTGGGTGAGTCATATACAGTGTGTACCAAAGAAATGGGGAATTACTGTTGTCACAAATGAAAAGAACGAGTTGATTCCAACAAGAACGGTGACTGGATAGAGAGTATGCATGGACTACCGGAAGCTGAACAAAGCAACAAGGAAATATTGATTTTCGCTGCCATTTATTGATTAGATGTTAGACAGACTGGCGGGACATGAGTTTTATTGCTTTCTGGATGGATACTCGGGGTACAATCAGATTACTATCGCCCAGAAGATCAGGAGAAAACTACATTTACATGTCTGTATGGTACTTTTTCATTCCGCAGAATGCCATTTGGACTAAGTAATGCTCCTGTCACATTCCAACGTTGCATGATGGCCATCTTCTCAGACATGCTAGAACAGAGTATGGAGGTTTTTATGGATGACTTCTCTGTGTTTGGAGATTCTTTTGACCACTGCTTACAAAATCTGGAACATGTGTTACAAAGGTGCGAAGATACAAACTTGGTACTCAATTGGGAGAAATATAATTTTATGGTGCAGGAAGGCATTATTCTTGGACACCTGATCTCACAAAAGGGAATCGGGGTAGACAAATCAAAGATCGAGACAATTGAAAAACTACATCCACCCACATCTGTCAAAAGGATTGGAAGTTTTCTCGGACATGCTGGATTTTACAGGAGATTTATCAAAGACTTCTCAAAAATTACAAAACCTCTTTGCAATCTTCTGGAGAAAGATGTGGCTTTCAACTTCACCAAAGAATGCCAGGAAGCCTTTGAGATCTTAAAACAGAAGCTGGTCTTTGCCCTCATCATAGTAGCACCAGACTGGACCCTTCCATTTGAGGTGATGTGCGATGCTAGCAATTTTGCTGTAGGTGCAGTTTTGGGACAATGCAAAGTAAAGATTTTCCATGCCATTTACTACTCCAGCAGAACTCTGAATGAAGCTCAACTCAACTATATAACCACTGAAAAGGATTTGCTTACAGTTGTGTTCGCTTTTGACAAATTTCGATCTTATCTGTTGGGTCCTAAGGTGGTGGTCTACACGGATCATTCAGCAATCAAGTATCTGATCGCGAAGAAAGATGCCAAGCCCAAATTGATCTGTTGGATACTTCTTCTGCAAGAATTCTATATGGAGATCAGAGGCAGGAAAGGGACAGAAAACCAAGTGGCAGATCATTTATCGAGGCTCGAGAATGAAGAAACAGCTGGCAAAGAACTGATAATCAAAGAAACTTTTCCAGATGAACAATTATTTGCCATGCAACAGCACGATGTCCCTTGGTATGCTGACTATGTAAACTACATAGTGTCAGGAAAATGGCCGTTAGAATGGACAACTCAGCAACGAAAGAAGTTCTTCAAAGAAGTCAAGCACTATCTATGGGATGAACCGTACCTGTTCAAATGATGTGCTGATCAATTACTGAGACAGTGTGTTCCACATGAGGAGGTCAACAGTGTCTTGCAGCATTTCCATTCATCACCTTATGACGGACATTTCAGCAGGAGTAAAACTGCAGCAAAAGTCCTACAATCAGGTATGTTCTGGCCCACTCTTTTTAAAGATACTTATCTATTTGCTCTTCAATGTGACAGGTGCCAGAGAGCGGGGAATATTTTGAGGAGAAATGAAAGACCGTTGCAAAATATTCTGGAAGTGGAGATATTTGATGTATGGGTATTGATTTTATGGGACCCTTTGTTCCATCGTTTAGAAACCTATACATATTGGTTGCTGTAGACTACGTCTCAAAATGGGTTCAAGCAATTGCACTGCCATCCAATGATTCAAAAGTGGTGATCAAGTTCCTGAAAAAGAATATTTTCACTCGCTTCGGAACACCTCGGGCAATTATCAGCGATGGTGGCTCACATTTCTGCCACAGATACTTCGATGCACTCCTATCCAAATACGGAGTTACTAATAAGTTTGCCACAGCCTATCATCCACAGTCAAACGGGCAAGTTGAAGTTTCAAACGAGGAGATCAAAAGAATCTTGGAGAGAACCGTTGGATCAACAAGGAATGACTGGTCTGAAAAATTGGATGACGTATTATGGGCCTACCGGACAGCTTACAAGACACCCAATGGTATGTCCCCATATCAAATGGTGTTCGGGAAAGCATGCCATCTGCCAGTTGAGCTTGAACACAAGGCGTATTGGGCACTGAAGAAGTTGAATCTTGATCCACAAGCTGCAGGAGAGAAAAGACTTCACCAACTCAATGAATTGGAGGAATTTCGCCTACAGGCTTATGAAAATGCCAAACTGTACAAAGAAAAGACCAAGAGATGGCATGATAAAAAAAATAGTGTGCAGACAATTGGAGCCAAGAAAGTAGGTGTTGTTATATGATTCACAGCTGAAACTTTTTCCTGGAAAGCAGAAATCAAAGTGGTCAAGTCCATTTGTGATTACTCAGGTGTTACCATACGGAGTTGTTGAGATATACAACCCCAAGTCCAATAACACATTCAAAGTTAACAGCCAGCGTGTCAAAGACTATTGGGGAGAATCAATTAAAAGATAAAAAGAAAGTGTCACACTTTCAGATCCAGCCTAACGATCAGGCAGTCACGTCTAGCTGACGACATTAAACTTAGCGCTAGTTGGGAGGCAACCCAAGCAATTTTTGTATATATTGTGATGTGGTGTGTTTTAATTTTTGTGTGTTTAGTTTTTACAGGTTAAGACGCATTTCAGGATGGAAGAAGCTCTCGCAAATCTTCAAAAGTAATTTCTTTCTCTCCCTCAAAATTCTCTGATGAAAGTCTACAAAACTCGCTTGGAACGGATGAGACTTCTGATGATCAAAGGTATTCCTAATGACATTCGTTGGGTAATCGAAGCACGGGTCCGATTAGCAGGTGAGTATTCTGATTCTTATAATTCTTATTTGCCTGGTTTTGGAAAAATTACCTATGCAAAGAAACGTAGAGCTAAGCAAATGGGTGATTGTTACAAATGTGCACGCTGGAATTGCAATACTCGTTGTCATTCTTTAGGAATGGTGTCTGATAATCGCGAAGATAAAATTAAATTCATTAGGGATGGCTTGAGTAAAGAGTCTTTAGATGATATATATTCGACTCTTGAGACGCATCCTAGTTGATATGTTCATATAGCCATCCGCAAATTACATACACAATTCCAAAAAGAAAAACAACAGTTAAGTCTCGGGAATCTGACTCAAAAAGACCCTATTTGCCAATTTATAAGAAAATTGGATGGGAAGCTTGTCCCTGACGCATAGACGTCAATCAAGCTGTAAATTATTTTAAATATTATATCTCTTTGTCTTTTCCTAATAATTGTGATTTGTTTTGTTATTTTCTCCGACATGATCCAGGCTACTTTTTGACCTTTCACGATTTACTATTTTGCTACTAATCGTCCTTTGGAAGATACTTATGCTATTATTACTCACCCTTTTCAGGTTCTATAAATTAAACTCATCATTGCACCTTTGAATGAATCCAGATAAAATTGGAAGCCACTTCAAGAAGACGAGTTGTAAACATCTGTATGTTTTGCGGTACCAGTTTGGTGTTATACTAGAATATGTAACAGCGGCACTGGAATTGGGTCGAGTCATTGCTGCAAGGAATATGCACTTAGTATATGGTGGTGGCAATCTTGGACTAATGAGGATCGTTTCAAAGGCTGTACAGGATAGAGGTAGCCAAGTTCTGGGAATCATCTCAAAACCCTCGGCAGAGGCGAATCTCATTGGATCATCAAACGGCGAGGAACTAATCGTGCCAGGTATGTCTGAACGACTGGTATAGATGATTAACCGTGCTGATGCTTTTTTTGTTTTGCCAAGAGCCTTGGGCACGATGGAGGAAATTTTTACAGTATTATCTCGGGCAAACTTGAACATACGCCAGAAACCGCTTGGACTGTACAATATTGATCCATTTTATGATTTTCTTTGTGTGTTTCTTGATGATGCCTGGAGAAATGGGTTCGTGTCAAAGCCTGTAAAAGAACTCCTCTTTACTGCTAGAACTGCCCTAGATTTAATTGACCAAATCTTAGCCTTTGAACCACAAATTGACCCCATTCTTTCCAAGATAAAATGGTCTGATGATGATCGTGGTAAGAGGCGTCGGATAAATCTGGATCTTAACCTGTAATTTTTCACCTAGATGTAGAATTTCAGCTAACCAGGTACGGTTTTCTAAACTCTTCTTCTATTGTTTAAGACATTGGGGACAATGTCTCATTTAGGTTTGGGGGAAGGGAATAGTTAATTTGTATCTTGTTTTTATTGTTTTATTTTTAGTCTAAAGTTTTTCGAAAAATACAAACTAAAATTTAAAAATTTTCAAAACTCACAAAAATATTTTATGTTTTTATGTTTTTAATTTGATTAATCAGGTGAAATTGGTGTGAGATAGCTGTGTAAGGAATTTCCATTCCTGAGACGTATCTTAACTTATTTCGGAACAAGTTAATTTTTGTTTATTTCATTTTAAATTATTTAATTTGTGAATTCTCCATAAAACTGACTAAAATGAATCTTCATATGCTCAGTTGACATGTATTATCAGCATACATGGTAACATACAAACATGAGCTGTAATTGAAAAGTTTGAAATATTCAGTGCTCTAGTTTAATTAGAGGAAGCATCTATAAAAAGCGATGGAGTAAAAAAAATCAAAAATCAAAGAAAAAATTCAGAAAAGTAAACCACTGCTTAAAAAAAGGTGTGAAATCTGATATAACTTTAGGACAAAAATATTACTCTCTTTTCAACTGCATTTGTGACTATTATGGGCAAAATGAGTTTATTAATATTTTGTTGGCTGTGTATATGGAGAATGGTAAAAATAATTGGAGAATTTACTTATTCGGTAATTTAGAAAGAAACAAAACAATTATTGACTTAAATAAGAAGTTTTACCTGTTTAGTCACTAACTTTTTTATTCTCTTTTCTCTTGTCTTTTTGCTTTTGTGTGCATTAGTTTTACTATCTTTTTACTTTTGTAAAACGTTTGTGGGTATCGATAATGTAAGCCCTCACGATACTACAACTCGTCCACTAGGGACACCTAGGGGTTTAAAGGCTTGTTGCATACGCTAAATGCAACCGTGATCCCTACGAAAGTGGCTTAGTTTAATTTTAATTATTTCTTGTATTTTATTTTATTGTTTTGCTCGAGGAATAGCAAAATGTTAGGTTTGGAGGTGTCATGAGCGGAAAATACATCAATATTTACCGCCCTTTTTACTTAATATTTTGTTTAGTTTCTCGAGTTTGATGAACGTTTTGATATGTTTTAGTTTATTTTGAAAATAAAATAATATTGGGACACAATAAAATCATGTAGGACGAAATATGGGTCATATAAGGGTAAATATTAGACATGACATATTAATTTTGAAGATTGGAAACTTGAAAGGGCGTTTTAACGAAGTGCAGTTTTGGAAATTCCAGTTATGCGCATCTGTCGTATTTTAGGCATAACAATTTACTCTGATATCGGATTGAGCTGATTCAAGTTTCAGATTAAAAAAGACTCAAATATATACAACTTTGAAATACAAAATAATTTCGAATTCTGAATATTTCATGACCGAAATTTCGAAATTGATGAAACATCCGTAGTGTTTTATGTGTAATTATTAAAGTCATTTTAAAAGCAAAAAAATAAATTAATAAATAAATAAATAATAAAAATTATCAAATCTCCACCAAACATGATAACAATTAGTGGAACAATAATAATAGATTTGGTGGAGTAATTAGTAGAGCAATTAATAATGGATTTAGTGGAGCATTTGATGGATGATTTGATGGAGGCAAAATTTTGCCTATAAATACCAAGCCATTTCATTTGTAAATTCATACTTTCTTCTAAGGAATTCCTTAAGAATACTAAGAAGATTGTATCTTGTTTGTTTATTTATAGCTTTCAGTAATTAATTTCCGCTTTTGCACTTTCTTTCCTTTACTTTTCAGTTTTTACTTTCCGCAATTTACTTTTATGCTCAGTACTTTTCATTCTTTAATTTTTAGTTTTTACTTTTCAGTAATGAGGAGGTAACTCCCCTTTGCTGGGGTAAAAGGTAAAACTTTTATTACTAATATTTAGATTAATCTCCCTTAATTATAATATATAAATTAGTTAAAACCTGACTTAACGATGATACCGCCATATTGGTCGGTTGGTAATTATTTAAATTGGTTTTAACCTGACTAAATTGGATACCGCCTGATTGGTTGGTTGGTAATTAATTATTAATTTGACTTCATCTGGATACCGCCTATATGGCTGGTTGGTAATTATCATGAAAAGTTAATATATTATATTAAGGGAGATATCTAAAATAGTAGTAAAAAAGTGGATCCTCTAACCCCATCATTTTCTTTTATTGTATTTTAACTTTATTTACTTTCGGCAATTTACTTTTCAGCTATTTTCTTTTCAGTAATTTACTTTTCAGCAATTTGCTTTTCAGCAATTTACTTTTCAGTATTTAATTTCCAGCATTTAATTTATGTCTTTCCTTTTATTTAAGTTTTTACTACCCGTAAATATGTGTCGTAACTAAGCCAGTTATCTGGGGTTGTGATGAAATCCAATATCACCGGTTTATAAAGGGTTAAATTACAGTTTGGATAATATAAAGGTTTATTTATTGAGCCTTAATCCTAATGCTTTTTATTAACTGGCCATTAATAAAATTGAACTGGTAAACTTAAAATGAACTTGGAAATTAGATTTTAGGTTAAAGACCATAGACTCAATAGCCCACGATCTTCCATGAGGATAGATAACCCTTTAATAGTGTTTGGTTTTCTAGGTCAATCCAAGATCAATTAAGCATATAAACATGTGAATACATCAAAGTAAAGTTGCGGAAATACTCACTTTGATCGGCTTTGCGATGCGAAGAACACAAAAATATTTCTGCTTCTTGAAGCTCTCGGTCATGCCCTCCTTTGTGCTCCTTGTTTTGATCTTCAAGCTCCAAGCTTGGGTGTTGGTTTCATGCTTATGAATGGGTTTCCCTATCACCTTTGAATGATCTCTTTATGTGCTAGCATTGGAATATTTTTGCAACAAAAATTTCCATATCACTTGTTGTATTTCTCGGCCAAGCAAGAGATGGAGAGGGAGAGAACCATTTTCGGTTCTTGAGAGAGAGAGAAGAAAAAAAAATTATGTTGTGTATATGATTTTCAAAAATCAAATACCATTTACCATTTTCCAAAAATTGGTACAAGGCATTAAAGCCTTTCAACAACTCCCATCAATCACAAAAGTGACAAGCATCACATCACTCAAAGTTGATGTGACTTCCATCACAAGAATGACTAATGATGTGATGCGTGATGTGACTTGTGGGCCCCACTTGATTCAAAATGCGAGTGGGCCATCAAACACTCCCGGGCTCGGGTTCGTTAATTCCAAATTAACGAACTTTCCGTTGCGACGTAATTAAATCAAATTTAATTAAATAATTATGCTTAGCAAAATTACTATTCACGTCGCTAGCGAATTAATTCTAATTAACTCGTTCGCCCGAATTAAAATCTAATTTTAATTCCACGTCGAAATCTAATTTCGTTTAATATATCGAATATATTATTTTATCGATTAATTCCAAATTAATCGTTCTCTCTCTTTTAATAGTATTTTATCCAAGCTAAAATATCTCCGCAATTAATCCTAGATTAATTTTCTCTCTCTACTAATTAATTCCAGATTAATTATATTCGAGTCATACATCATTGGTGAATCTTCGGGAAGCGACCCATGAGATCCCCAGATATGTTGGTAGTAAATTCGGTCGTCGGACTATCCGAACACGTACGTACCTAGTACTACATTTTTACCAATTTACGAGACATGGTTGGCTTCTAGCAAAACACCGTCCCTACCCAATTCTCCAAAAATATTCTTAAAGGAATATGTAACCTATATCAGGCGTAGTATACGAAGTATTGCGTATTGCGATCCAGTATAGGATGTCACGTGCTAGGCCTGGGGCCGGAATTGTGTCTGCCCCGTACGAAGCACATATCGGATCTCTGGTAACTAGTCTCTATAATTGGATAAACATGACCTAGTCATATTATCCTGATAGCTGCAGCATACAAGAGTACCAGTTCCTTATCCTACGTGACCATCATCTCCATATGACTGGAGTGATACTTCCATCTCGACATCACACCCAACACACTACGATTCTCAATATACCCAGAAGAGGCGTACACAGAACCTGTTAAAGCCCTGGACGACCAAAACCAAAGTATATTGATTGTCGCAAGTTTTAGCGATGCAAGTCTCAGGTTAAGACCAAATACACCTACCCTGATTCGGACTTCCATAGACACATAGTCATACTACCAATGGAATTCCAAGGGGTCTATCCAGAGCGAAGCTGTTTCCGTACCATCGGTAAACACAACCTCCTATTACACTTGATGTTGGACAATTATGACCCATAGCGTCACTATTTGTACAGATCGTGGTGTTGTTGTACAAATTAACTATGAGACAAATGAGATTGCACTCTTATCATATAAATGATGAGAGGTCCCTATGATTTGTTCCTGGACGGAGAATGAAATGAGACAGTATCAGTCCACGTAGGATAAATCATTAAATATCTTTAGTCAGAGTATTATCGAGATAGGACATCGATAAATACGTAAAAGACTAGTATTACACTTGTGCACGTTGTGAGGGCACAACAGCATAGTTATCATATATTTTGGTATAGGATACTCATGCAAGTGTGATAGGAGGTTGTGTTTTACCGATGGTACGGGAAACAGCTTCGCTCTGGATAGACCCCTGCGGAATTCCATTGGTGATATGACTATGTGTCTATGGGAGTCTGCAATCAAGGTAGGTGTATTTGGTCTTAACCTGAGACTTGCACCGCTAATACTTACGACAATCAATATACTTTGGTTGAGGTCGTCCAGGGCTTTAACAGGTTCTATGTACGCCAATGCTGGGTATATTGAGAATCGTATTGTGTTGGGTGTGATGTTAAGACGGAAGTATCACTCCAGTTATATGGAGATGATGGTCACATAGGATACGGAACTCGTTCTCTTAAATGCTCGAGCTATCGGGATATTATGACTAGGTCATGTATATCCGATTATAGAGACTAGTTGCCAGACATCCGATATGTGCTTCGTACGGGGCAGACACAATTCCAGCCCCAGGACTAGCACGTGAACATCCGATACTGGATCGACGTACACAATACTACGGTATACTACACTTGATATAGATCACATATTCCTGTAAGGATATTTCTGGAGAATTGGGTAGGCATGGCGCTTTCCTAGAAGCCAACCTTGTCTTGTAAATCGGTACAAATGTAGTACGAGGTACTTACGTGTTCGGATAGTCCGACGACCGTATTTACTGCCAACATATTCGGGGATCTCATGGGTCGCTTCCCGAAGATTCATCGATGATGTATGACTCGCACTTTAATTAATCTGGGATTAATTAGAAAAGAGAGAAAATTAATCTGGGATTAATTACGGAGATATTTTATCTGGGATAAAATATTAATGAAATAGAGAGAACGATTAATTTGGAATTAATCAATAAAATAATATATTTGATATATTATACGAAATTGGATTTCGACGCGGAATTAAAATTAGATTTTAATTCGGGCGAACGAATTAATTTATAATTAATTCGTTAGCGACGTGAATAGTGATTTCGCTAGGCGTAATCGTTTAATTACGTCGCGATGGAAAATTCGTTAATTTGGAATTAGTGAACCCGAGCCCGAGAGTGTGATTGCGAGCGCATTCGCATTTTGAATTCGAATACGGCACGTGAGTCACATCAAGCGTCAAATCGCTAGTCACATCAAGCATCAAATCACATGTCAGTTTGAGTGATGTGACAATTTGATTGATTGATGTGAGTTGATTGTAAAGCATTTATTGCTTTTGCTTTTGACTTTTGAAAAATTGAAAAAGGTTTTGATTTTTGATTTTTGGAAATCAAAAATATATATATAAACATTTTCCTTTTTCTTTTCTCTCTCCCATTCACGTTTTTGGGTGAAACCCTTCTTCCATCTCTTTTTCTCTCCTCCTCTCGGCTTGGAGCCAAAAATCTGCCTCTGTTTTTCGGCAAAAACCGAATGCATAAGAGAAGTGAGTGAGTTGATTTTGTTGCAAAATCTAGTGCTAGCACACATTGAGTCTTCCTAAGGTGATAGGGAACCGATTTCGTGAGCTTGGAAGCTTGAAGCTTGGAGCTTCAATGGAGGTCTTCAATGGCCGAATTTTGGAGGGACAAAAACCAGTGAAACCGAGCAGCCCACTGCCTCAATAAGCTATTGCCGAGCTTCAAAGAAGAGTTTGAAGGCTTGTCTTCTTCGCATCGCAAAATCCGTTCATTGTGAGTATATTCTGCACCTCCTATGATTGTATTCATGCGTTTTTCATGTTGATTTCATGATCTTGGGACCTAATCTAGAAACCAACAATGGTATCTTGAGCTTTGATCAAGCATGAAAAAGTTAGGGTTTGAAATTGGGTAAAATCAATTGAAGCATGATTTGGTTAAATTGATTGATTAAGTATGCTTGTATGTTGATTAATTGAAGTTTTGCATGATCAATTTCAAGAAATTGGATTGGATCCATTTGTCCCCATTTTTGGGCATGGCCGAAAATCTTAGAACCCTAATGTCTTGGTAATTTTTGTTTGTTTGATCATTGGATGACTTAAAACAATAGGGTAATGTTAATTTGAGGTTTAATTGGATTGAATTTTGAATTGAACAAATTTCCCCAAATTATAGGCTTGGCCGAAAATGATGATTTTTTGAAATTCATTGTGATTTTTGATTTGATTCATTGGATGAGTTGAATTGATTTGGGAAATAATGATTGTGAATTCAATTGGATTGAAACTGAATAGGATAGAAAAAAGCCCCTAATTGCCGAGAACAATAGCATGTGAAAACGGGTTTGATTTTGATAAATTGTGTTGGACACTATGTGTTGTTAAAGTGCATGATTAATTAGGCTAATTGATGTTTTAGAAATGTTAATTGGATGATTAATTGTGTATTACACTTAGGTTAATTAATTATGGAATTTGGAATTTTATAAGTTAATTAATAGAGCTTGTTTTTGGAAATTGGGTCTTAAAGGTGTAATTGGGCTTTTGGGCTTGGTTGTACCAAGTTAGGTTTAGGCAAAATTGGTTGGATCCAATTAGGCCCAAAACCGAATCCATAAAGTCCAATTATGACTTAATGGACCTTAATTATTTAATTGGGCCTAATGGGCCAAGATTGATTTCTGGGCTTATAGGGTAACTCCCGGATTGGATTTTGGTTATCGGTTTGACCCGAGTTGACCAAAAGTTCACGCCTTAAAGAAATTAATTAAAATCCCATTGGACTTTAATTAAATAAACGTTGGACGTTAATCGGGCTTTGAGACCCGTTGCGATTAAATTTGGAATTTAAGTCGTAAAGGTTCGTTAATAAAAGTGTAATATTTAATTTAGAATTAAATAGTGAATTAATATTAAATACAAATTGAATTGGATTTAATTTTGTAGTTTAATTTAATTCAAGAATTTGTACTTTGAGTACTTATTCGCAAAACGAGTTTGACTCACGCAAAATCAAATCGTTGTTTGAACATTGGATGATCACTAATTATCAGATTAATTAATTGGATTAGATTGATTGATAACATGCTTGTATGAATACATGTTGCGATGCATGAATAATGTATATCGGATGGATATTAGTCGGGTGGGACAATTTTGGAAATTGTAATAAATTTGATTTATTAATTGGACCTGCGTGTCCAGCCTTATCACCTCCATACTCTTTGTATTCTCTTCTCACCTATTTCCCTTAATGTAAATGAGGTTTCTTTAGAAGTGTAGTGTAACATGTAGAAGTAAATACATGTGCTAGCGGGAGAGAGAAAGATAGATTTGATCTATGATCAATGTAAAGTATCCATCCGCATATCATTATTATTTTATTCATATGCGCTTTATTATGTGTTTAGAATGCATGTTTAAGGGTGTATGATGATGAGACCTTAACAAAGATAATAAATTGATTGCCAATTTGCACGCGAAAAACCCTCACAAATATTAAGCGTTTTTCTTCCATTGAGTGATTCTCACTCAAGATCCGAGACGGCATTGGTTTGTTGGCCAAAGTCAAGGCCTTTGTCTGTCGAAGATGTGTTTGAATCACGAAGGCTTTGTTGCATATCAGTGTCTTGTCCAAGTTGTGGTTTGTTGGCCAAAGTCAAGACCACTTCTTGTCCATCGACATTGATTACGAAGCTTTCCATGGTCAATGGGTCGCGCTTGACTTGGATCACTAAGTTTGTTGTGCCAAAGCCAAGGCTTAGTTGATTCAGAGGAAAAATGTTAGGTAATACATTGGATGTATTGGCATATATAAGATATCTTTCGGACTTGGATGTCCCCCTACCGGATCTAGGACTTGGATTGGATCCAATTGATCTTAGAGATCTACCTAGTTAATTATCATACAATTTGTTGGCCAAAGTCAAGATTGTGTGATATTTAACGGGATCCTAGCCCACTAGAAAACACGGTTCCCGAGTACTCGACAGAGGGTTAGAGGCTCGCCGAAAAATAGTGGGAGGCAAGAATTGAATTTGCAATATTCGTTTAATTACTTGCCATACGCGCTCAATCACAAATTATTTTGTCGTTAAATTAAATGTTAGTTGGACTAATATTTAAATTGTTGTTTTAATAAATAGTTGGACTGTATTATAGTTGATTATATAATTGGATTATAGTAATCAATATATTTGATTTAATTAATTTCAATTTACAGTTGATTTTATAATTGGATTATAGTAATCAATGTAATTGAGGTTAATTAATTTAAATTATATTTGATTGTATAGTTGGACTATAATAATCAATATAATACAAAGTACCACAAATCGTTGATAAATAGTTGGACTATTAGAATCAAGATAATATTGAAAGATTGGCATTTAAAACATAATCCTGGGGAAAATGTGTTTAAATAGTTTAATTTTCAAATTGGGAATAATTTCAGGATGGTCCTGGAAAAATAATAAGTTATTTTATTTGATAAAATAATATATTAAGCCTAAGCCAAGAGTTAAGCAAATAAGTGGAACATGATATTTGGAATATTCATATAATGATAACTTTAGTGCTTAATCCATTATATTTGTCAAGTAGACTCCTTAATTTCTAAATCAGAACTAAGGATTAGATCCTTAAAGCATGATAAATGAAATTTAAGGATTTTCATGGATCTATTTTAGATATTTGAAATACTAAATTGTAATAAATAATTCTTGGAGAATTAATGACTATTCTCAATGAGACAAAGTCAAAGTTTGCAATTAGACGAGTAGCGCAAGGCGCACCTTACTTCGATATTCTAGAAACCCGAGGCTTGGCCAAAGGCTTCTGGAGTGTGAAAAAGGGCAAAGGCAAAATCATTATAATCTTCTAGGAAGATAAAAGAACATATCCCAAGAAGGAATTGAAGACGAGCAAGGCTCTGACTTCAAATATGATTGTCATAATTATGTTCACAGCTAGTATTAAAATTAGATTTTAAATACTTAGTGTGGTACATAAAATATATGTATTGATGTTCAGAATCTGTTTTGAACAGGATACTGACTTCAATAGAGATTTATCTGCGAATTGAAAACGGGACGAAAGTCGTTGTTTTAACCGTAGATACTTGAATTTAGGAACTACCTTCGGGTATGTGCTTAAATTAAGAAACTGTTATAATGTAACTAGTTTGACTAGAAACATTATCTCTATATTAGTGTAATGTAACTAGTTTGACTAGAAACATTATCTCTATATTAGTGTATAATCTGTTGCGGATATACCTTTATATTCTAGAACACTAAAGTGTTTTATTATATAAAGATGATATTGAGATAACCACATTAGATGTGAATAACAGTATTTATATTTAGAATATAAATAAATCTCACACGTATAACATGACAAACTAATAGCTCAAACTGATTTGATCAGGTTGAAACTTGTATGTGGCATCGTTGTCAGGGACACAATTAAACAAGACTCGTATATCCACACTTTCGAAGAGTGGATACTAGGACTGATTGATTCCAATCAAATAAAGTATACGAATCTAGTTTATTGGGCAAAGTGCCTAAAACACTATTTACTTGGTAAAAGTGCCAGTGCCACCAATCTGTTAGCCCTAGTTCATAGTGAAGCAAGTGGGCCCATGTCTAGCTAGGCTAGATGTGGATATGAATATTCGTGACCTTTACGGATGTGACATCGCGTTATGGTTATGTGTTTCTTTTGAAACACAAATCGAAAACTTTCACAGTTTCGACAAGAATAGACAAACAGATCGGCTAAAGTATTAAACCGTCACGGTAAGACCGTAATGGAAATACTTAAGTAATAAGTTTCTCGTATACTTGAAAGAGTATAGTATTCTTTCAATGAGGACTCCTCCCGGAACACGTCATTTTGACGGTGTGTCTGAACATGATTAACCGAATTTTGTTAGACATGATAAGGTTAATCATGAGTCGCTCTGAGCTACATTTCCTTCAACGGATAAGCTTTAACCAGTGCAAGAACTTATTTTGAATAAGGTTCCATAATATCTGTTGACAGATCTCATATTAGATATGAACGGGAAAGAAACCAGGTTTCACATTCCTGTAAATTTGGGTATGCTGGGCATATGTTTGGATGATACCAAAATAAAACCCAAATTGGATAAGTGCCAAAGTTGTTGGTTATCCTAGGGATACCATAAGTATTGTACTTATACAACTCACGAGAGAACAATTAGATTGTTGCTCACCATGCGGTTATCCTAAGAGAAATACCGATATGCAGTGGTAAGTGGGAGGATAGTAAAACTCGATGAAAATTGGAGTAATACTATTCCTGGCACCGAGTCCTAATAGAACACAAATAGTTCATCAAGGATGAAACTATTCCAATAATCTTCGAATACACAAGAACCACGTAGATCGGAGAGAATCAGAAAACAACCTGGGGTATGGGTTTCTGATCTCACCTCATAAAGATGTCTATCTTATTGAGGTATACCAACTGACTACGTATGTGGAAGTGATACAAGGTATCGACTCCCTATTATGGCAAAGTGTCATAAAGTCCGAAGTGGATTCCATGTATACCAACTATGTTTAGACATTAGTTGATGTACCGCAAGGCATTGTGCCTATTGGTACTATATAAGTCTTCAAGGAAGACATACATGGATGGCAACATACCAACGTACTAAGTTAGGCTTGTAGCGAAAAGGTAGAGTTATCAACATTGTGTTGATTACGACGAAACCTTTTACCTGTTTCCATGGCAAATCCATTTGGATAATACTTGCTGATGCTGCATGTTTCATTTATGAAATGTGGCAGCTGAATGCCAAAACTGTTTTCCTTAACGGAAACCTTTCGGAGGATGTTTACAACATCCTGCCGGTTTTGTCGAACCATAACAAGCAAACTAGGTTTGCAGGTTATTCGATCCATGTTTGGATTGAAGACAGCATTAGGTTCTTGGAATTGTCGTTTTGATGTAATCATAATAGTTTATGATTTAATTCAAAACGAAAATAATTCTTGTGTATATAAGGAGGTTAGTGGGAGCGCACTGACAGTAATGTCCTGAGTAATGATGATATATCATTTCTTGGAAATGATATTCCCATAATATAATCGGTGAAAGCTTGGCTTTCATGATAACGACTATAAGTCGTAACATAGGTACTATACAATAGTATAAAGGAACAGTGAGCTGGAAATCTTCCAAGCAAGATACTGTTGCCGAATAAACAACAAATGCGGGTTATTGCTCCAACTGAGGCAGCAATAGAAGCCATTTGGGTCGATAATAAATCTAATTAGATTAGATATAGTCCTGTTAGCAGCTGAGCTAGGCGTTAGCACAAGCTAAAGAATTAATGGTCTCGTCGACGATCCAGATATTTATTTTGATATTCATCTGATTCGTTCGGATCATACATCGCGGCGATGTGATGATCGAATAAATCGCATCAGATGATAATCATGTAAATCCGCTGACGAAAACCTTTTCTCAGAGTTTGAGCCAACCGTACATAGTTCGGGTGTTAAACACTCGAGTGACTGGCTATAGGCCAAGTGGGAGATTGTTGGACAATTATGACCCATAGCGTCACTATTTGTACAGATCACGGTGTTGTTGTACAAATTAACTATGTGACAAAGGAGACTGCACTCTTATCATTTGTAATTAGATCACCTAGATATATAAATGATGAGAGGTCCTTATGATTTGTTCCTGGACGGAGAATGATATGAGACAGTATCAGTCCACGTAGGATAAATCATTAAATATCCTTAATCAGAGTATTATCGAGATAGGACTTCGATAAATACGTAAAAGACTAGTATTACACTTGTACACGTTGTGAGGGCACAACAGCATAGTTCTCATATATTTGGGTATAGGATACTCATGCAAGTGTGATAGGAAGTTGTGTTTTACCGATGGTACGGGAAACAGCTTCGCTCTGGATAGACCCCTGCGGAATCCCATTGGTAGTATGACTATGTGTCTATGGGAGTCTGCAATCAGGGTAGGTGTATTTGGTCTTAACCTGAGACTTGCACCGCTAATACTTACGAAAATCAATATACTTTGGTTGAGGTCGTCCAGGGCTTTAACAGGTTCTGTGTACGCCAATGCTGGGTATATTGAGAATCGTAGTGTGTTGGGTGTGATGTTAAGACAGAAGTATCACTCCAGTCATATGGAGATGATGGTCACATAGGATACGGAACTCGTTCTCTTAAATGCTCGAGCTATCGGGATATTATGACTAGGTCATTTATATCCGATTATAGAGACTAGTTACCAGACATCCGATATGTGCTTCGTACGGGGCAGACACAATTCCAGCCTCAGGACTAGCACATGAACATCCGATACTGGATCGACATACACAATACTACGGTATACTACGCTTGATATAGATCACATATTCCTGTAAGGATATTTCTGGAGAATTGGGTAGGCATGGCGCTTTGCTAGAAGCCAACCTTGTCTTGTAAATCGGTACAAACGTAGTACGAGGTACTTAGGTATTCGGATAGACCGACGACCGTATTTACAACCAACATATCTGGGGATCTCATGGGTCGCTTCCGAAGAGATTCACCGATGATGTATGACTCGCACTTTAATTAATCTGGGATTAATTAGAAGAGAGAGAAAATTAATCTGGGATTAATTACGGAGATATTTTTTCTGGGATAAAATATTAATGAAAGAGAGAGAATGATTGATTTGGAATTAATCAATAAAATAATATATTTGATATATTATACGAAATTGGATTTCGACTCGGAATTAAAATTAGATTTTAATTCGGGCTAACGAATTAATTTATAATTAATTCGTTAGCGATGTGAATAGTGATTTCTCTAGGCGTAATCGTTTAATTGCGTCGCGACGGAAAATTTGTTAATTTGGAATTAGCGAACCCGAGCCCGAGAGTGTGATTGCGAGCGCATTCGCATTTCGAATTCGAATGCGGCACGCGAGTAACATCAAGCGTCAAATTGCTAGTCACATCAAGCGTCAAATCACATGTCACTTTGAGTGATGTGACAATTTGATTGATTGATGTGAGATGATGTGAGTTAATTGAAAAGCATTTATTGCTTTTTCTTTTGACTTTTGAAAAATTGAAAAAGGGTTTTGATTTTATTTTTGGAAAATCAAAAAAATATATATATAAACAATTTCCTTTTTCTTTTCTCTCTCCCATTCACGTTTTTGCGTGAAACCCTTGTTCCCTCTCTTTTTCTCTTCTCCTTCTCGGCTTGGAGCCAAAAATCTGCCTCTATTTTTCGGCAAAAACCGAATGCATAAGAGAAGTGAGTGAGTTGATTTTGTTGCAAAATCTTGTGCTAGCACACCTTGAGTCTTCTTAAGGTGATAGGGAACCGATTTCGTGAGCTTGGAAGCTTGAAGCTTGGAGCTTCAATGGAGGTCTTCAATGGCCGAATTTTGGAGGGACAAAAACCAGTGAAACCGAGCAGCCCACTGCCTCAACAAGCTACTGCCGAGCTTCAAGGAAGAGTTTGAAGGCTTGCCTTCTTCGCATCGTAAAATCCGTTCATTGTGAGTATATTCATGCGTTTTTCATGTTGATTTCATGATCTTGGGACCTAATCTAGAAACCAACACTTGCATGAGTATCCAATACCCAAATATATGAGAACTATGCCGTTATGCTCCCATAACACGCACAAGTGCAATACTAGTCTATCCCGCATTATCGATATCCAATCTCGATAATACTACGACTAGGGATGTTTTAATGATTAAACCTTAGTGGATTAATATTGTCTCATAACTTATTAATCTGAAACTAATCATATGGACTTTTATCATTTATATATCTCGGTAATCCAATTACAAATGATAAAAGAGCAATTTCCTTTGTCACATAATTAATTTGTACAACAACACCATGTTCTGTACAAATAGTGATGCTATGGGTCATAATTGTCCAACAATCTCACACTTGGCCTATAGCTAATGACTCAAGTGTCCTACACTTGAACTATGTACGGGTCGCTCAAACTTCTGCTGAGAAACTACTTTCATCAGCGGATATGCAAGGTTATCATTGTAGGATTTCTAGTTTAGTCCCAAGATCAATTCCAAGCAAGAAATCATGTGCGAATACAACAATGAAGAATGCCGGAATCATACTTACATTGATCGGATTTGGCGATGCGAGGAACAACAAAAACTTCAAGCTTTCCTCCAAGGTGGCTCACTGCATTTGCTCCAAATTTGTGCTCCAAAAATTCGGCCGTGGTAGTCCTACAAGCTCCAAGCTTTGGATGTGATTCCATGCCCACGGATGAGTTTCCCTATCACCTTCGTAAGACTCCGGAAGTGTGCTAGCACTCTTGAAATTTTGCCATAAAATTTCTACAATTGCTTCTCATTGCTCACGGCATTTGCCAAAAATTGAGAGGAAAAAGGCCATTGGCCGAAAGTGTGTAGAGAGGAGAGGAGAGAATGAGTTGTGTTAGGTTTTTGTGGATTGTGTATCTAATACACTAAAATCAAAAGTCAAATACCAAAAATCAAATAAATGGTAAATGGCTTTTAATCCATCCAACCACCACCATCAATCAATAGTGACATGTTGTCAATCACTCAAAATGACTAATGATTTGACGCTTGATGTGACTTGTGGGCCGCACTTGAATTCAAAATGCGAGTGCGCCCGCAAACACTCCCGGGCTCGGGTTCGCTAATTCTGAATTAACGAATTTTCCGTTGCGACGAAATTAAATCAAAATTAATTAAATAATTATGGCTAGCAAAATTACTATTCACGTCGCTAACGAATTAATTCTAAATTAACTCGTTCCCCGAATTAAAATCTAATTTTAATTCCGCGTCGAAATCAAATTTCGAATAATATATCGAATATATTATTTTATCGATTAATTCTAAATTAATCGTTTTCTCTTTTTAAATAATATTTTATCCTAAATAAAATATCTCTGTAATTAATCCCAGATTAATTTTCTCTCTTTTATAATTAATCCCAGATTAATAAAGTGCGAGTCATACGTCATCGGTGAATCTTCGGGAAGCGACCCATGAGATCCCCGGATATGTTGGTAGTAAATCCGGTCGTCGGACTATCCGAACACGTACGTACCTAGTACTACGTTTTTACTGATTTACAAGACATGGTTGGCTTCTAGCAAAGCACCGTGCCTACTCAATTCTCCAGAAATATACTTATAGGAATAAGTGATCTATATCAGACGTAGTATACGTAGTATTGCGTATTTCGATCCAGTATCGGATGTCACGTGCAAGGCCTGGGGTTGGAAATGTGTCTGCCCCGTACGAAGCACATATCGGATCTCTGGTAACTAGTCTCTATAATCGGATAAACATGACCTAGTCATAATATCCCGATAGATGCAGCATAAAATAGAACCAGGTCCGTATCCTACGTGATCATCATCTCCACTATGACTGGAGTGATACTTCCATCTTGACATCACACCCCATACACTACGATTCTCAATATACCTAGAAGAGGCGTACACAGAACCTGTTAAAGCCCTGGACGACCAAAACCAAAGTATATTGATTGTCGCAAGTATTAGCGATGCAAGTCACAGGTTAAGACCAAATACACTTACCTTGAAGGGTCTATCCAGAGCAAAGTTGTTCCCGTATCATCGGTAAACACAACCTCATATTACACTTGCATGAGTATCATATACCCAAATATATGAGAACTATGTAGTTATGCTCCTACAACGCGCACAAGTGTAATACTAGTCTTTTACGGATTATCGATGTCCAATCTCGATAATACTCTGATTAGGGATATTTAATGATTAAACCTTTATGGATTGATACTGTCTCATATCATCTCAATCTGGAACTAATCATATGGACCTTTCATCATTTATACATCTTGGAAATCTAATTACAAATGATGAAAGGGCAATTTCCTTTGTCACATAGTTAATTTGTACAACAACACCATGTTCTGTACAAATAGTGATGCTATGGGTCATAATTGTCCAACAATCATATGAAGCAATTTAGTCGATCATCACATCGCCACGATGTATGATCCGACGAATCAGATGAAATAATTGAAGTATATATTTGGATCGTTGATGAGACCATTAATTCTTTAGCCTGTGTTGTAGCCTAGCTCATCCGCTAACAGAACTACACATAATCTAATTAGGATTATAATAAATCCAAAACGCTTCTATTGCTGCCTCCGCTGCAGCAATATTCCGCTTTTGTTGTTTATTCGGTAACAGTATCTTGCTTGGAAGATTTCCAGCTCACTGTTCCATTATTCAAACTATATAATACTCTTATTACGACTTATAGTCGTTTTAGTCGGTTAGGAAACTTACAACGGTGAACCCAGTCACTTCAAGTTCTCCTTCTCCAATGGAATTCGGAGGGGTCTATCCAGAGCGAAGCTGTTCCCGTATCATCGATAAACACAACCTCCTATTACACTTCCATTAGTATCCTATACCCAAATATATGATAACTATGCCGTTATGCTCCCACAACGCGCACAAGTGTAATACTAGTCTTTGCATAATCGATGTCCAATCTCGATAATACTCTGACTATGGATATTTAATGATTAAATATTTATGGATTGATACTGTCTCATATCATCTCAATCCGGAACTAATCATATTGACCTTTCTGTTGGAGTTTCTACGGTCCCAAGGATCGAATAACAAGCAAGAAACATATCTGAATACAAAAAGAATTGCGGAATACTCACAATGATCGGTTGAGACGATGCATCGAAGAATAAAAATTCAAGCTTTTCCTCATAGAGTGCTCGACATTCCACTTTATTTTGCTCCTCCAAGAATCGGCAATCATCAACTTTGGAGCTCCAAGCTTTGTGTTGATTCCTTGCTTACGTGTGCGGTTTCCCTATCACCTTCGCATGACCCTTTTGTGTGCTAGCACTTGGCAATTTTTTGCCACAAAAATTGCCCTATTTCTTCCTCTCCATTCTCGCCAGTGAGCTGAGAAAATAGAAAGAAAACAGCCCACTTTGGGCGTGTGAGGATAGAAGAGAAGAAGTGAGAGAGAGATGAATAGTTGGTTTGATTTGTGTATCTAATACACATATTCAATTTCCAAAATTAATTACCAACTTTTCTCTTTCCAAGCTTGCCAACTACCACCATCAATAATGAATAGTGACATGGTGTCAATCACTCAAAGTGAAAGACATATATCACTTCATTGACGATTGATGTGACGCTAGATGTGACTTGCGTGCCGCACTCGAATTCGAAATGCGAATGCGCTCGCAAATATTCCCGGGCTCGGGTTCGCTAATTCCAAATTAACGAATTTTCCGTTGCGACGTAATTAAATAATTATGCCTAGCAAAATCACTATTCACGTCACCAACGAATTAATTCTAAATTAACTCGTTCGCCCGAATTAAAATCTAATTACAATTCCGTGTCGAAATCCAATTTCGTATAATATATCGAATATATTATTTTATCGATTAATTCCAAATTAATCGTTTTCTCTCTTTTAATAATATTTTATCCCAGATAAAATATCTCCGTAATTAATCCCAGATTAATTTTCTCTCTCATTTAATTAATCCCATATTAATAAAGTGTGAGTCATAGGTCATCGGTGAATCTTCGGGAAGCGACCCATGAGATCCCCGGATATGTTGGCAGTAAATACGGTCGTCGACTATCCGAACACGTAAGTACCTCGTACTACTTTTATACCGATTTACAAGACAAGGTTGGCTTCTAGCAAAGCGTCATGCCTACCCAATTCTCCAGAAATATCCTTACAGGAATATGTGATCTATATCAGGCGTAGTATACATAGTATTACGTATTTCGATCCAGTATCGGATGTCATGTGCAAGGCCTGGGGCTGGAAATGTGTATGCGCCGTACGAAGCACATATCGGATCTCTGGTAACCAGTCTCTATAATCTGATAAACATGACCTAGTCATTTTATCCCAATACCTGCAGCATATAAGAGAACAAGTTTCGTATCCTACGTGACCATCATCTCCACTATGACTGGAGTGATACTTCCGTCTTGACATCACACCCAACACACTACGATTCTCAATATACCCAGCAGAGGCGTACACAGAACTTTTTAAGGCCCTGGATGACCTAAAACCAAAGTATATTGATTGTCGCAAGTATTAGAGGTGCAAGTCTCAAGTTAAGACCAAATACACGTACCCTGATTTCGGACTTCCATAGACACATAGTCATACTACCAATGGAATTCTGAGGGGTCTATCTAGAGCGAAGCTGTTTCCCGTACCATCGGTAAAACACAACCTCCTACTACACTTGCATGAGTATCATATACCCAAATATATGAGAACTATGCAGTTATGCCCTCACAACACGCGCAAGTGTAATACTAGTCTTTTACGCATTATCGATGTCCAATCTCGATAATACTCTGACTAGGGATATTTAATGATTAAACCTTTACGGATTGATATTGTCTCATATCATCTCAATCCAGGTACTAATCATAAGGACCTCCTATCATTTATATATCTTGGTGATCTAATCACAAATGATAAGAGAGCAATTTCCTTTGTCACATAGTTAATTTGTACAACAACACCATGATCTGTACAAATAGTGACGCTATGGGTCATAACTTTCCAACAATCTCCCACTTGGCCTATAGCCAGTCACTCGAGTGTCATCCACCCGAACTATGTACGGTTCGCTCAAATTACTGAGAAAAGACTTTCGTCAGCGGATTTGCATGATTATCATCTGATGCGATTTATACGATCATCACATCGCCACGATGTATGATCCGAACGAATCAGATGAATATCGAAGTATATATCTAGATGGTTGATGAGACCATTAATTCTTTAGCCTGCGCTGAAGCCTAACTCAGCTGCTAACAGAACTATTCCTAATCTAATTAGGATTTATTATCGACCCAAATGGCTTCTATTGCTACCTCAGTTGCAGCAATGTTCCACTTTTGTTGTTTATTCGGTAACAGTATCTTGCTTGGAAGATTTCCAGCTCACTGTACCGTTATTCAAACTGTATTGTACCGTTGTTACGACTTACAGTCATATATGTCGGTTTGGAAACTTGCAGCAGTGATCCCAGTCACTTCAAGTTCTCATTCTCCATAGTTTAAGAGAGCATCCTTAGTTCCTCTAAGATACTAAAGGATGTTCTTAACATCAATCCAATGACTATCACTTGGATTGGCCTGATTGTGACTCTATATGCTCAAAGCGTATGAGACACCAGATAGCGTACATTTATTTCAATGTACGAGTTCTCAGAGAGTATGAACAACTTTAAATCTATCCCAATAGATCTTTATTCCTTGAATAAAGGTTGTTTCTCCCAATAATTCTACGGAGAATTTTTATGAAAGCCAAGCTTTCACCTATTATATTTTATGGGAATATCATTTCCAAGAAATGATATATTATCATTACTCAAGACATTCATTGTCTGTGCGCTCCCACTAACCTCCTTATATACACAAGAACCATTCCATTTTGAATTAAATCATACACCATTATGATTACATCAAAACGATAATTCCAAGAACTCAATGTTTGCTTCAATCCAACATAGATCGAATAACCTGCAAACCTTGTTCGCTAGTTTTGGTACGACAAAACCGTCAGGATGTTGTAAACATCCTCCAAAAGGTTTCTGTTAAGGAAAGCAGTTTTGGCATTCAGCTGCCATATTTCATAAATGAAACATGCAGCTTTAGCAAGCATTATCCAAATGGATTTACTGTGGCAACAAGTAAAAGGTTTCGTCGTAATCGACACAATATTGATAACGATACCTTTTCGCTATAAGTCCAGCTTAGTGCGTTGGTATGTTGCCTTCCATGCATGTCTTCCTTGAAGACTTAATAGTACCAAGAGGCACAATGCCTTGCGGTACAACAACTAATGTCTAAACATAGTTGATATACATGGAATCCATTTCGGATGTCATGGAACTTTGCCATAATAGGGAGTCGATACCTTGTATCACTTCCTCATACGTAGTCAGTTCGTATTCCTCAATAAGATTAACATCTTTATGAGGTGAGATCAGAAACCTATACCCCAGGTTGTTTTCTGACTCTCTCCGACTAACGCGGTTCTTGTGTGTTCGAAGATTATTGGTATAGTTTCATCCTTAATGAACTATTTATGTTCCATTAGGAATCTGTGCCTGGAATAGTATTACTCCGATTTTCATCGAGTTTTACTATCCTCCCACTCACCACTGCATATAGGTATTCCTCTTAGGAAAACCGCATGGTGAGTAACAATTACATTGTTCTCTAGTGAGTTGTATAAGTACTATACTTTGGTATACCTAGGATAACCTACAATTGGAACTTATCCGATTTGGGTTTTAGTTTGGTATCATCCAAACATATGCCCAGCATACCCAAATTTTCAGGAATGAGAAAACCCTGTTTCTTTCCTGTTTATATCTAATATGAAATCTGTCAAACAAATTTTTATGGAACCTTATTCTAAATAAGTTCTGCACTGTTTATGCGTATCCTTTGAAGGAAAATTTAGCTCAGAGCGACTCATGATTAACCTTTTCATGTCCAACAAAATTCGGTTTCTCCGTTCGGACACACCGTCAAATTGACGTGTTCCGGGAGGAGTCCTCATTGAAAGAATATTATACTCTTTCAAGTATTTGAGAAACATATTGCTTAAGTATTTTCATCATGGTCTAACCGTGATGGTTTTATACTTTAGCCGATCTGTTTGTTTATTTCGTGTCGAAACTTTAACAGTTTCTGATTTGTGTTCAAAA
This sequence comes from Zanthoxylum bungeanum, assembly GCA_019454045.1. NCBI lineage: Eukaryota > Viridiplantae > Streptophyta > Magnoliopsida > Sapindales > Rutaceae > Zanthoxylum > Zanthoxylum bungeanum. The sequence continues at coordinate 57,698 of SKCR01033288.1, forward strand.
AGAAACACATAACTATAACGCGATGCCACATCCGTAAACATCCATTTCCACCTCTAGCCTAGCTAGATATGGGCCCACTTACGTCACTATGACCAAGTAAAGGTGTTTTAGGCACTTTTCCCAATAAACTAGATTCGTAGACTTTATTTGAATAGTATCAAATATGTCCTAGTACCCACTCTTCGAAAGTGTGGATATACGAGTCTTGTTTAATTGTGTCCCAGACAATAATGCCACAATATGTTTCAACTGATTGAGCTATTTATTTGTCATGTTATATGTTTGAGATTTATTTATATTCAAAATATAAATAATGTTATTCACATCTAATGTGTTTATCTCAATATCATCTTTATATAATGAAACACTTTAGTGTTCTAGAATATAAAGGTATACCTGCAACGGGTTAAACCCTGATATCGAGATAATGTATCTAGTCAAACTTATTACATTTTAACAGTTTCCTAATTTAAGTACATACCACGAAGGGTAGTTCCTAAATTTAGGTTTCTACGGTTAAAACAGCGACTTTCGTCCAGTTTTCAATTCGCAGACAAATCTCAACCGAAGTCAGTATCCTGCTCGTAGCAGATTCTGCACATCAGTATATATATTTATGTACCACACTAAGTATTTAAAATCCAATTTTAATACTAGTAATGAACATAATTATGACAAACATATTTGAAGTCAGAGCCTTGCTCGTCTTCAATTCCTTCATGTCTGCTTTGTCCAAACGGCAGTCACGCTTCCGCGATCCCGTTTGCCACAATTTAGGCAGACATTTTGGGATATGTCATTTATCTTCCCAGAAGATTATAATGACTTTGCCTTTGCCCTTTTCCACATTCCAGAAGCCTTTGGCCAAGCCTTGGCCTTTTAGAATGTCGAAGTAAGGTGCGCCTTGCGCTTCTTGCCTTATTGCAAACTTTGACTTTGTCTCCTGGAGACCAGTCATTAACTCTCCAAGAGTTTATATTGCAATTTAGTACATCTAAGATCTATAAAGATCCTTCAATTTCATTATCATACTATAAGGATCTAATATTTATTTCTGATTAAGAAATTAAGAAGTCTAATGCGGCAAGTTTAATGGATTAAGTACTAAAGTTATCATCACATGAATCTTCCAAAGATCATGCTCTATTATTTTGCTTAACTCCAGGCTTAGGCCAAATATGTTATTTTATCAAATAAAGTAACTTATTAGTTTCCAGGACCATCCTGAAATTTTATTCCCAATTTGAAAATTAAACCATTTAAATACATTTTCCCTAGGATTATGTTTTAAATGTTAATCTTTCAATTTTATCTTGATTTTAATAGTCCAACTATTTAATCAACGATTTATGTACTATTTATTATAATGATTACTATAGTCCACCTATATAATCAACTATAATTTAATAATTTAAATCAATTATATTGATTTCTATAATCTAATTATATAATCAACTATAAATGAATAGTTTGAATACAGTCCAACTGTTTATTAAAACAACATTAATTATTAGTCCAACAAATAAATTAATTTATTTGACGTAATATTTGATATGAGCGCGTATGGCAAGTTGCTAAACGAATATTGCAACCCTTTGTCGAGTACTCGCGGGAAACCGTGTTTCCTAGTGGGCTAGGATCCCGTTAAATGTCACACAATCTTGACTTTGGCCAACAAATTGTATGATAATTAACTAGGTAGATCTCTAAGATCAATTGGATCCCATCCAATTCCTAGATCCAGTAGGGGGACTTCCAAGTCCGAAACATATATCTTATATATGCCAATATATCCAATATATTGCCTAACCATTTTCCTCTGAATCAACTAAGTCTTGGCTATGGCACAACAAACTTAGTGATCCCAGTTAAGCGGAACCCATTGACCATGGAAAGCTACGTAATCAATGTCGATGGGCAAGAAGTGGTCTTGACTTTGGCCAACAAACAACAACTTGGACAAGACACCAATATGGAACAAAGCCTTCGTGATTCAAACACATCCTCGACGGACAAAGGTCTTGACTTTAGCCAACAAACCAATGCCAGTCTTAGATCTGGAGTAAGAATCACTCAATGGAAGGAAAAACGCTTAATATTTTGTGAGGGTTTTTCGCGTGCAAATTGGCAACCAATTTATTATCTTTGTTAAGGTCTCATCATCATACACCCTTATACATGCATTCTAAACACATAATAAAGCGCATATGAATAAAATAATAATGATATGCGGATGGACACTTTACACATTGATCCTAGATCAAATCTCTCCCTTTCTCTCTCCCGCTAGCATATGTATTACTTCTACCTGTTACACTACACTTCTAAAGAAACCTCATTTACATTGAGGGGAATAGGTGAGAAGAGAATACAAAGAATAAGGAGGTAATAAGGCTGGACACGCAGGTCCAATTTAATAAATCAAATTTATTACAATAATTTCTAAAATTGTCTCACTCATCTAATATCCATCTGATATACATTATTCATGCATCGCAACCATGTATTCACACAAGCATGTTATCAATCAATCTAATCCAATTAATTAATCTGATATTAGTGACCATCCAATGTTCAAACAACGATTTGATTTTGCGCGAGTCAAACTCGTTTTGCGAATAAGTACTCAAAGTACAAATTCTCGAATTAAATTAAACTACAACATTAAATCCAATTTAATATGTATTTAATACTAATTCGCTATTTAATTCCAAATTAAATATTACACTTTATTGACGAACCTTTACGACTTAAATTAAATTCCAAATTAATCGTTACGGGTCTCAAAACCCGATTAACGTCCAACGTCAATTTAATTAAAGTCCAATGGGCTTTCAATTAATTTCTTTAAGGCGTGGACTTTTGGTCAACTCGGGTCAAACCCAATAACCAAAGCCCAATCAAGGAATAACCCCATAAGCCTAGAAATCAATTTAGGCTCATTAGGCCCAATTAAATTATTAAGGTCCATTAGTCGCATTTGGGCTTTATGGAAGCGGTTTTGGGCCCAATTGGATCCAACCAATTTAGCCTAAACCTAACTTGGTACAACCAAGCCCAATTAGCCCATTTACAACATTTCTAGCCCAAATCCAATTTAAGCCCAATTTAATTAAATTACAAAAATCCAATTTCACAATTTAATTAACCTAAAGTTTATAACATAATTAATCACACAAATCAACATTTCCAAATCATCAATTTACACAACTAATCATGCTCTGTAACATCAAATAGTGTCCAACACAATTTAATCAAAAATCAAACCCAATACATGATATATATGTCTCGGCTATGTGGGGTTTTCAAAATCGATTCGGTTTCAATCAAATTAAATCCACAATCAATTTTTCCCGAATGATTCCAACTCATCCAATGAATCAAAATAAAAAATCCAAGACATTTAGAGCACTTCATATTCTCGGCCAAGCCTAAGATTTTGGGCAAAAATTGTTCCAAACAACTTTTCATGAAATTGATCCAATCAAACTTCAATTAAACATAATTTAAGCATACTTAATCATCCAATTTCATCAAATCATGCTCAAACACATTTTACCCAATTTTAAGCTCTAAATCAAGTTTCATGATTTTTCAACGCTCTGATACCATTGTTGGAGTTTCTACGGTCCCAATGATCGAATAACAAGCAAGAAACATATGCGAATACATAAAGGAGTTGCGGAATACTCACAATGATCGGTTGAGACGATGCATCAAAGAATAAAACTTCAAGCTTTTCCTCCTAGAGTGCTCGGCAGTCCACTGTATTTTGCTCCTCCAAGAATCGGCAATCATCAACTTTGGAGCTCCAAGCTTTGTGTTGATTCCTTGCTCACGTGTGCGATTTCCTATCACCTTCGCATGACCCTTTTGTGTGCTAGCACTTGGCAATTTTTTGCCACAAAAATTACCCTATTTCTTCCTCTCCATTCTCGGCAGTGAGCTGAGAAAATAGAAAGAAAACAACCCACTTTGGGCGTGTGAGGAGAGAAGGGAAGAAGTGAGATAGAGATGAATAGTTGGTTTGATTTGTGTATCTAATACACATATTCAATTTCCAAAATTAATTACCAACTTTTCTCTTTCCAAAAGTCAAGCATTAAAGCGTGCCAACTACCACCATCAATCATGAATAGTGACATGGTGTCAATCACTCAAAGTGAAAGACATCTATCACTTGATTGACGATTGATGTGACGCTAGATGTGACTTGCGTGCCGCACTCGAATTCGAAATGCGAATGCGCTCGTAAATACTCCCGGGCTTGGGTTCGCTAATTCCAAATTAACGAATTTTCCGTTGCGACGTAATTAAATAATTATGCCTAGCAAAATCACTATTCACGTCGCCAACGAATTAATTCTAAATTAACTCGTTCACCCGAATTAAATCTAATTTCAATTCCGCGTCGAAATCTAATTTCGTATAATATATCGAATATATTATTTTATCGATTAATTTCAAATTAATCGTTTTCTCTCTTTTAATAATATTTTATCCCAGATAAAATATCTCCGTAATTAATCCCAGATTAATTTTCACTCTCATTTAATTAATCCCGGATTAATAAAGTGCGAGTCATACGTCATCGGTGAATCTTGGGGAAGCGACCCATGAGATCCCCGGATATGTTGGCAGTAAATCCGATCGTCAGACTATCCGAACACGTAAGTACCTCGTACCACGTTTATACTGATTTACAAGAGAATGTTGGCTTCTAGCAAAGCGTCATGCCTACCCAATTCTCCAGAAATATCCTTACAGGAATATGTGATCTATATCAGGCGTAGTATACGTAGTATTGCGTATTTCGATCCAGTATCGGATGTCACGTGCAAGGCCTGGGGCTGGAAATGTGTCTGCCCCGTACGAAGCACATATCGGATCTCTGGTAACTAGTCTCTATAATCGGATAAACATGACCTAGTCATTTTATCCCGATAGCTGCAGCATATAAGAGAACAATTCTGTATCCTACGTGACCATCATCTCCACTATGACTGGAGTGATACTTCCGTCTTGACATCACACACAACACACTACGTTTCTCAATATACCCAGCAGAGGCGTACACAGAACCTGTTAAAGCCCTGAATCCTAAAACCAAAGTATATTGATTGTCGCAAGTATTAGCGGTGCAAGTCTCAGGTTAAAACCAAATACACCTACCCTGATTTCAGACTTCCATAGACACATAGTCATACTACCAATGGAATTCCGAGGGGTCTATCCAGAGCGAAGCTGTTTCCCGTACCATCGGTAAAACACAACCTCCTACTACACTTGCATGAGTATCTTATACCCAAATATATGAGAACTATGTCGTTATGCCCTCACAACACGCACAAGTGTAATACTAGTCTTTTACGCATTATCGATGTCCAATCTCGATAATACTCTGACTAGGGATATTTAATGATTAAACCTTTGCGGATTGATACTGTCTCATATCATCTCAATCCAGGTACTAATCATAAAAACCTTCTATCATTTATATATCTTGGTGATCTAATCACAAATGATTAGAGAGCAATTTCCTTTGTCACATAGTTAATTTGTACAACAACACCATGATCTGTACAAATAGTGACGCTATGGGTCATAACTGTCCAACACTTTCATCATTTATACATCTTGGTAATCTAATTACAAATGATAAAAGGGCAATTTCCTTTGTCACATAGTTAATTTATACAACAACCCAATATTATGTACAAATAGTGATGCTATGGGTCATAATTGTCCAACAATCTCCCACTTGGCCTATAGCAAATCACTCAAGTGTCCTACACCCGAACTATGTATGGTTCGCTCAAATTTCTGCTGAGGAAAGGCTTTCGTCAGCGGATTTGCAGTGTTATCATCTGATGCGATTTATTCGATCATCACATCGCCACGATGTATGATCCGAACGAATCAAATGAATATTTGAAGTATATATCTGGATTGTTGATGAGACCATTAATTCTTTAGTCTGTGATATAGCCTAGCTCAGCTGCTAACAGAACTACTCCTAATCTGATTAGGATTATTATCGATCCAAAAGGCTTCTATTGCTGCCTCAGCTGCAGCAATAATCCACTTTTGTTGTTTATTCGGTAACAATATCTTGCTTGGAAGATTTCCAGCTCACTGTTCCGTTATTCAAACTATATAGTACCTTTGTTACGACTTATAGTCGTTAATTTCGGTTAGGAAACTTGCAACAGTGAACCCAGTCACTTCAAGTTCTCCTTCTCCATAGATTAGGACAGCATCCTTAGTTCGTCTAAGATACTAAAGGATGTTCTTAACATCAATCCAGTGACTATCACTTGGATTGGCCCGATTGTGACTCCATATGCTCAAAGCATATGAGACACCAGGTCGCGTACATTTATTTCAATGTACGAGTTCTCGGAGAGTGCCAACAACTTTAGATCTATCCCAGTAGATCTTTATTCCTAGAATAAAGGTTGTCTCTCCAAGAATTCTACGGAGAATTTTCATGAAAGCCAAGCTTTCACCGATTGTTTTATGGGAATATCATTTCCAAGAAATGACATATCATCATTATTAGGACATCACTGTCAGTGCGCTCCCACTAACCTCCTTATATACACAAGAATCATTTTCGTTTTGAATTAAATCATATATCATTATGATTACATCAAAACGATAATTCCAAGAACGCTATGCTTGCTTCAATCCATAAATGGATTGAATTAACTCCCAAACCTTGTTTGCTCGTTTTGGTACGACAAAACCGTCAGGATGTTATAAACATCCTCCAAAAGGTTTCCGTTAAGGAAAGCGGTTTTGGCATTCAGCTGCCATATTTCATGAATGAAACATGCAGCATCAGCAAGCATTATCCAAATGGATTTAACCATGGCAACGAGTAAAAGGTTTCGTCGTAATCGACACAATGTTGATAACGATACCTTTTCGCTACAAGCCTAGCTTAGTACGTTGGTATGTTGTCTTATATGTATGTCTTTCTTGAATACTTATATAATACCAATAGGCACAATGCCTTCCAGTACATCAACTAGTATCCAAACTTGGTTGGTATACATGGAATCCATTTTGGACTTCATGGCACTTTGCCATAATAGGGATTCGATACCTTGTATCACTTCCTCATACAAAGTCAGTTCGTATTCCTTAATAAGATTGACATCTTTAGGAGGTGAGATCAGAAACCCATACCTCCCAGGTTGTTTTCTGACTCTCTCCGACTTACGTAGTTCTTGTGTATTCGAAGATTATTGGTATAGTTTCATCCTTGATGAACTATTAGTGTTCCATTAAGGAATTGGTGCCTGGAACAGTATTACTCCGATTTTGATCGAGTTTTACTTTCCTCTCACTTACCACTGCATATAGGTATTCCTCTTAGGAAAACCGCATGTAGAGCAACAACTAAATTGTTCTCTTGTGAGTTGTATAAGTACTATACTTTGGTTTCCTTAGGATAACCCACAACTTAGGCACTTATCCGATTTGGGTTCTAGTTTGGTATCATCCAAACGTATGCCCAGCATTCCCAAATCTTCAGGAATGAGAAAACCCAGTTTCTTTCCTGTTCATATCTAATATGAAGTCTGTCAAACAGATTTTATGGAACCTTATTCAAAATAAGTTTTGCACTGTTTAAAGCTATCCCTTGAAGGAAATGGTAGCTCAGAGCGACTCATGATTAACCTTATCATGTCCAACAAAATTCGTTTTTCTCGGTTCGGACACACCGTCAAATTGACGTGTTCCGGGAGGAGTCCTCATTGAAAGAATACTATACTCTTTCAAGTATATGAGAAACTTATTGCTTAAGTATTTTCCATCATGGTCTAAACCGTGACGGTTTAATACTTTAGCCGATCTGTTTGTCTACTTCGTGTCGAAACTCTTTGATTTCATCAAAAGTTTCCGATCCGTGTTTCAAAGAAACACATAACCATAACGCGATGCCACATCCGTGTAGGTCACGAAATATTCATATCCACCTCTAGCCTAGCTAGATATGGGCCCACTTACATCACTATGAACGAGGGCTAACAGATCGGTGGCATCTGCACTTTTACCAAGTAAAAAGTGTTTTAGGCACTTTGCCTAATAAACTAGATTCGTAGACATTATTTGAATGGAATCAAATTTGTCATAGTATCCACTCTTCGAAAATGTGGATATACGAGTCTTGTTAAATTGTGTCCCAGACAACAATGCCACAATTAAGTCTCATCTGATTAATTCAATTTGACCTATTTGTTTGTCATGTCATACGTTTGAGATTCATTTATATTCAAAATATAAATACTGTTATTCACATCTAATGTGTTTATCTCAATATCATCTTTATAAAATAAAACACTTTAGTGTTCTAGATATAAAGGTATATCCGCAACGGATTATACCCTGATATAGAGATAATGTTTCTAGTCAAACTAGTTACATTTAACAGTTTCCTAATTTAAGTACATAACCGAAGGGTAGTTCCTAAACTTAGGTTTCTACGGTTAAAACAGTGACTGTCGTCCCGTTTCCGATTCGCAGATAGATCTCATCTGAAGTCAGTATCCTGCTCTCAGCAGATTCTGCACATCAGCACATATTTATGTACCACACTCAGTATCTAAAATCCAATTTTAATACTAGTAGCGAACATGTTTATGACAAACGTATTTGAAGTCGAAGCCTTGCACCGTCTTCAATTCCTTCATGTCTGCCTTATCCATACGGCAGTCACGCATCCAGTGACCCCGTTTGCCACAGTTTAGGCAGACATCTTGGGATACGTCTTTTGTCTTCCTAGAGATTATAATGATTTTGCCTTTGCCCTTTTCCACACCCCAGAAGCCTTTGGCCATGCCTTGGCCTTCTAGAATATCGAAGTAAGATGCGCCATGCGCTTCTTGCCTATTGCAAACTTTGGCTTTGTCTCCTTGAGAATAGCCATTAACTCTCCAAGAGTTTTCTATTGCAATTTGTACTTCTAAGATCTAAGATAGATCTATGAAGATCCTTCAATTTCAATATCATACTATAAGGATCTAATCCTTAGTTCTGACTAAGAAATTAAGGAGTCTTGTGGCAAGCATAACGGATTAAGCACTAAAGTTATCATCACATGAATATTCCAAATATCATGTTCTACTATTTTCTCAACTCCGGGCTTAGGCTCGAGACGTCACTCTATCAAATAAAGTAACTTCTCGGTCTCAAGGACTATCCTGAGATTTTATTCCCAATTTGAAAATTAAAGCCGTTTAAATAACATTTTCACCCAGGATTATGTTTTAAACACTAATCTTTCAATTATCTTGATTGCTATAGTCCAACTATCCAATCAACGATTTTAGGTACTATTTATTATAATGATTACTATAGTCCAACTATATAATCAACTATAATTTAATTGATTAAATTAAATTATATTGATTACTATAATCCAATTATAAAATCAACTATTAATTGAAATAGTTTGAATACAGTCCAACTGTTTATATTAAAACAACTATTAAATATTAGTCCAACTAATATACGAAAAATTGAAATGAGCGCGTATGACAAGTAACTAAACGAATATTGCAAATTTAATACTTGCCTCCCACTATTTTTCGGTGAGCCTCTAACCGTCTGTGGAGTACTCGGGAAACCATGTTTCTTAGTGGGCTAGGATCCCGTTAAATAACACACAATCTTGACTTTGGCCAACAAATTGTATGATAATTAACTAGGTAGATCTCTAAGATCAATTGGATCTCATCAAATTCCTAGATCCAGTAGGTGGACATCCAAGTCCGAAACATATATCTTATATATGCCAATATATCCAATATATTCCTAACCTTTTTCCTCTGAATCAACTAAGCATTGGCTTTGGCACAACAAACTTAGTGATCCCAGTTAAGCGGAACCCATTGACCTTGGAAAGCTTCGTAATCAATGTCGATGGACAAGAAGTGATCTTGACTTGGCCAACAAATCACAACTTGGACAAGACACCGATATGGAACAAAGCCTTCATGATTCAAACACATCCGCGACGGACAAAGGTCTTGACTTTGGCCAACAAACCAATGTCAGTCTTGGATCTTGAGTAAGAATCACTCAATGGAAGGAAAAACGCTTAATATGTTTGAGGGTTTTTCGCGTAATTGGCAACCAATTAATTATCTTTGTTAAGGTCTCATCATCATACACCCTTAAACATGCATTCTAAAACATAATAAGGCGCATATAAATAAATATAATAATGATATGCGGATGGATACTTAAACATTGTTCCTAGAACAAATCTCTCCATTTTCCTCTCTCCCGCTAGCACAAGTATTACTTCTACCCGGTTACATAACACTTCTAAAGAAACCTCATTTACATTGAGGGGAATAGGTGAGAAGAGAAATACACAGAGTTAAGAGGTAATAGGCTGGACACGCAGGTCCAATTAATAAATTCTAAATTTATTACAACAATTTCCAAAATTGCCCTCACCCATCTAATATCCATCCGATATACATTATTCATACATCGCATCCATGTATTCACACAAGCATGTTATCAATCAATCTAATCCAATTAATTAATCTGAAAATTAATGACCATCCAATGTTCAAACAACGATTTGATTTTACGCGCGAGTCAAACTCGTTTTGCGAATAAGTACTCAAAGTACGAATTCTTGAATTATATTAAACTACAATATTAAATCCAATTTAATTTGTATTTAATACTAATTCATTATTTAATTCAAATTAAATATTACACTTTTTAATGTCCCTTTACGACTTAGATTCTAAATCTAATCGTTACGGGTCTCAAAGCCCGATTAACATCCAATGTCAATTTAATTAAAGTCCAATGGGCTTTTAATTAATTTCTTAAGGCATGGACTTTTGGTCAATATGGGTCAAACCCAAATACCAAAGCCCATTTAAGGAATCACCCTTATTTGCCAAGAAACCAATTTAGGCCCAATTAAAATTAAAGGTCCATTAAGTCATAATTGGACTTTATGTATATGGTTTTGGGCCCAATTGGATCCAACCAATTAGCCTAAACCAAACTTGGCCCAACCTAGCTCATTAAGCCCAATTACAACTTTACAAGCCCAATTCCAAATTTGACCCAATTAATTAAATTACCAAAATCCAAATTTCACAATTAATTAATTTAAAGTGTATGCCATAATTAATTAACCAAATTAATATTTCCAAAACACAATTTACACAATTAATTATGCTCATTATCATCAAAACATGTCCAACACATTTGAATCAAAAATCAATCATTTTCCATGCTTATCAAGTCTCGGCATTTTAGGGTTTTTTCATCTCGATTTCGTTTTCAATCCAATTGAATTACAAATCAACATTTCCCAATTGTTTCAAGTCATCCAATGATCAAATGAACAAAAAATACCATGACTTTAGGGCATCTACTAGTTTCGGCCAAGCCAACTAATTGGGGAAAAATTGATCCAATCCATTTTTCACAAAATTGATCACAAATAACTCCAAGTCATTCATTCAAGCATGCTCAAACAAGTAATTTCACTCAAACATGCTCAATCCAATTTACCCCCAAATTTTACCCTAATCAAATTCATGCTCAAAATGGCTCAAGATACCATTGTATGATTTCTAGTTTAGTCCCAAGATCAATTCCAAGCAAGAAATCATGTGCGAATAAAACAACGAAGAATGGCGGAATCATACTTACATTGATCGAATTTGGCGATGCGAGGAACAACAAAAACTTCAAGCTTTCATCCAAGGTGGCTCACGACATTTGCTCCAAATTTGTGCTCCAAAGATTCGGCCACGGTGGTCCTACAAGCTCCAAGCTTTGGATGTGATTCCATGCCCACAGATGAGTTTCCCTATCACCTTCGTAAGACTCCGGAAGTGTGCTAGCACTTTTGAAATTTTGCCATAAAATTTCTACAATTGCTTCTCCTTGCTCACGACATTTGCCAAAAATTGAGAGGAAAAAGGCCTTTGGCCGAGAGTGTGTAGAGAGGAGAGGAGAGAATGAGTTGTGTTAGGTTTTTATGGATTGTGTATCTAATACACTAAAATCAAAAGTCAAATACCAAAAATCAAATAAATGGTAAATGGCTTTTAATCCATCCAACCACCACCATCAATCAATAGTGACATGTTGTCAATTACTCAAAGTGACTAGACATCACATCAATCAAAGTGACTAATGATTTGACGCTTGATGTGACTTGTGGGCCGCGCTTGAATTCGAAATGCGAGTGCGCCCGCAAAACTCCGGGTTCGGGTTCGCTAATTCCGAATTAACGAATTTTCCGTTGCGACGAAATTAAATCAAATTTAATTAAATAATTATGCCTAGTAAAATTACTATTCACGTCTGTAGGCATTGCATTTTTGCATATTAGCCCGATGATGAGTCTCGTATGGAGACACTACCTCTTTAGCTGTGAAAGCCGCGGGGGAAACGAACGTTGGAAGGGTAAAGTTGGGAATTAGTATTTTGTCAGATTTAACTCGCTTGTTTCGCTTCGGGTTCGCTTGTTGGACCTCTGTTTTTTAAACAACCAAGCCCAATCTAAAATAATAAAACATTTAAAATGCATGTCACGGATTAAATTAAAACCAATTAAATTAAACTTAAATTAAATTAAATTAAATCACATCCTCTAAACTAAATAAATCCAATTAAATTAAATTAAAACACATGTCACAAATTAAATTCCTTTCCCAAATTAAAAGATTCAAATTAAATTCCATAAATAACATTCATAATTAAAATAAATCACATTCCAAATTTAATTAAATTACCTACCAATTAAATAAATCAACTTCCTAAATTAAATAAATCTCATGGATCTCTTGCCTAATTAAACTAAATCATATCCTTAACTAAAAAGAATAAATCAAATCACTTCCCTTAATTAAAGATTTCCCCTATCAAATACTAATTAAAAATATCTCCCATTAATTACCCAAATCCTATTCCTTCTCCAACAAGGTAAACCCCATCCATTGGCCTATAAAAAGAACCCTTAACCCACACATTCAACCCTAGCACATTCACACAAGAGACACACATCAAAGACTTCATATTCACACCCAAGTCCAAAACTTCTCCCATTGTTGTGAAACATCCTCCAATCTACGCTCTCCAATTGCCGTGAACCACCACCGAAGCAACACTCTTCCATTGCCGCATCTTCCACCACACAAGACACCTCTGAAAACCCTTCAAATAGCCGCATAAACTCACCAAAAAAACCCCTTAAAAACGCACAGCAGCCCTCCTCCAAACTGCCCCACATTATACCCTCTAAACCCCGCAAAACAGTCCCGTAACTACCGCAAAAACTGCTCACGGTTTAGCCCCTCTTACCACCACATAATACCCTTAAAATACACTCAAAATCACCCCTAAACCAACACAAAACCCCCTGCAAACAGCCCCCTCAAAAATGCCAAAACAGCCCACTGAAATCACCTCACTGCAGTCCAAAAAACTGCATTGTTTAAACACTGAAACTGCACCTCTTTTACCACCAAAACAACAGCCAATACCCCTTAAAATATCCCAGAAAGCACACTAAAAACTTCACCAAAAAACTGCATAAAATCCCCCTCAAAAGCACCTAAAAAACGCACCCCCTAGCCTCCAAAACACACGCAAACAGCCCCTTAAACAGCAGTAAAACAGCAGCGAAACAGAGTAAAAACAGCAGCCTGAACAGTAAAACAGCGAGAAAAGACGTTGAGTTGGTGAACCAAAAGAGTTTCGGATCATTCACCCTTCCAACGGACATATAACGCCCTTTCTTGAGACGACAAAAGAGGTTAGAGCTGAGGGCACCCTTTTATTTATTATCTTTCGTTTATTTTATTTATTTTAGAAATATTATCGCATGAGAGTCGTTTGAGGCATGATGTGGTTGTTGGATGAGCGGAATATGTGTTCCCTTTTGTGGTATATAGGACGTAAATTCCGTAGCCGAATCCGAATGGACGGTAGTGCGGTTTGTACTCGGGATACAACGCCACGTACCACTTAAGAGACACGTATTTCGTCTCATCCAAACTTGTGTTTTAGCATGTTGTAGTTCGTAGGTTATTTATTTGTTATTAAAGCATGATTAGGTTGTTAGCATGTCATTTATCTTAAGCATGATTTAGTCGATAGAAAGTTATTTCTTTATGCATGATTAGGTTGTTTTCACATTAGGGATTTAATTTATATTTATGCTTAAATTCTTATTTATTTTCCGCATTAGATAATTGAGCATGCTTGTGTGATGATTGTATGTTATTGCGTGTTTGCCGTTATGAAAACTTACTTTGGAGTATGCGAACTTAGATATAGGTTCTCATTGTTATTATTATGCATGCGGACTTAGGCGTAGATTACCCTTGAGCATGAATGTTGAATAGATTCGGTTAGTTTATTGCACAAATCACATCATCACAAGTGACATAAGTAAGGGATCATTCCGAACCCAACGGTTTGAGGTCTTCCCTTGCGAGGGGTGAGTGCGGCCTTAAATCTTTGTCCCGGTTCACATCGGGTGGCGACTCCATGTTATTTCGTACTCCCAACTAGGCCATGAGTTTAGAACAGCGTCGTCAAGTTCTGTGTCCTACAGTCTGGTGACTCCACTGGGGATAGAGAATTGCCTCGAAATAATATCTTGTAATGATTGTGATTTGTGCTTTAGTTAACCGTGTTTACCGTGGGTTGAAAGGGGTTTAATCAAATGCACTTTTAAGGCCAGGTAATGGTTTGATGTCTTCCTTTATTCACTACCTTTCTAAAAGGAAAAGCTGTGAAGACACCTAGATAATCATGTACTAGTAGTCTACCGTGATGGACTAATTTGGAGGAATCGCTGTTTATTCCTGTCACCAAGCGATAAGAGCCTAATGGGCTAGGGTACTTAAGAGAGCCTCGCTCCACCCTCCCTCTGGGGAATCTACAACGGGATATCCATTTGACAGTCAGTCACACACCACAACTCGTTGGCACATACCTTTAGGTATAAAAAATGTGCGCTCACTTGGTCGCTCGGACCCTTGAGTGGGGAGACCTAATTGTGGGCAATCCTTCGTCGATGGGAGCTTTTGTCTATACCCCTGTAAACCCACGTATGAACTATAGTTGTAGGATCAGTAGTAGAGACTATTCTTTATGTTTTGGACCATTGTCATTTGGATTCAGTCGGACTTGTTGTCATGAAGTATGGGCATGTGGGCCATTAAAACTGGGACGAGTCTGTGCTTTATGGAAAATCGAGCCAAAAGTTTCTAAAATGCTGATGGGCCAACTAGTGTAAAATTCTTATGACTTATATATTACATGCATCGCACGCATCTCATGCATACATGCATCATGTTAACCCCCGTGTCTTAAAAGCCATCATAGATATCCGTTGGGTTAGGAAAAAGAAGACTTGTCAAAGAAGAGTTTAGCAAACATGGATATTGGAGAAAAGGAAACCGAGAAACAGAGAGATTTACGGCAGGGATAGAAAGACCATTGGGGGGCCTTCAGAAAAAAAAATAACAAAAATAACAAAAAAGAAGAAAAAAAAAGAGAAAAAAAAAGAAAAACAAAATTTGTTTGTTTTTTAGTCCTTGATAGTTAGACATAAGTCCAATGATGAAATCGTTTGCTTTAGGATGAAATCTTAGAAACGATAAACCCTTGATGTGCTTTTATCTGATACTTTGAGTGATTGATCTATGTTAGAATCGTAAGCACTTCACTATAGGTTGTTAGCGGTGAAAACCTGAGTAATTGGCAATGTGACTAGTTGAAGAAATTGTAGGTCGGTGAATGACCGTTTTACTTAGACGTCTATCTTGATTTGCTTATGTTATGATGTGTGGTATGGTTGAAAATGAAAGAAAAGTCTCTAAAGAAAAGAATTGCACCACTTATAACCGATAAGCGTGAAGCTACCCATGGGTGAGTATTAGGACCACCATGAGGAGAAATGCTACCTTAAAGGGTAGGTGTGTTGGAAAAGAAAAAAGAGAGAGAGAGAGAGAAAAGAAAAAAAAAGTTCAAAATGAAAAGAAAAAAGAAGAGAAAAAAAAAGAAAAAAAAAAAAAACATACCACATTGAACACAGAAAAGCAACTGCAGGCATAATTGAGACATCTAGGTTGGTTGACCCATCGATCCCGATTTTTGAAACGAAATCATTGAGTTAGCTTACCTGGGGATGAATCCGCAAAGGAACCTTTGCACACACACACTTTGAGTCTGGCTTTAGATCATTATTCAAAGACTTGGATTTGAGTTGCGTTGAATGTTTTGAAGGTTCTCTGGTTTCATTACTGAGCATTCTTTGAGGACAATGATATATATAACTATTGGGACTATTTCGTAGAATGTAATATAGTATGCTGATATGGAAGGCCCCACCATGTGGTTCATCTTGACCAAGTGTAAGCAGCGGAAAACAGAAAGCTAAATCAAAGACTGGGGGCGACCAGTCTACCACATCGCGAATCAAGGATGTAACAAGATATTGAGTCATGAGACTAGTGAGAAGGCCGAGCAATCACCTGGAGAACTGGCGGAAGACCTAACCCAACGAAATAGGAAATTCATTCATGCATGCATGTATACACGTAACGTATTTGCATTCTTTTTGTGTTTGTTTCGTTTTGTATTCACAGGTTTCAAAAAAGAAAAAGAGAAAGCGGCAAAGACAAGCCAACCAGAATCAGCAACATATGAGTAGTAGTTTTGGGGATAAGTCTCAGGGTTGAGGCTTATATCAGTTTCAGTTTTAGGGAAGAGTCCCGGGGGCGAGGCCCGCACCAGCATTGATATCAGTTTTAGGGATGAGTCTCAGGGTTGAAGCTCGCGTTGTCAGCATCAGTTTCAGGAATGAATCCTAGGGCCGAGGCCCACATCAACAGAGTTTTAGAATGAATCCGGGAATGAATCCCAGGGCCGAGGCCCACGTCGTCAGAATTTGGAATGAATCCCAGGGCCGAGGCCCACGTCGTCAGAATTTGGAATGAATCCTATGGCCAAGGCCCACATTAGCATCATTCTGGGGGCGAGGCCCATATCAGCATCAGTATGAGGGCGAGGCCCACATCAGCATCAGTCTGGGGGCGAGGCCCATATTAGCATCAGTATCGGCACGCCGGGTATGGCACTCTGAGGGCGAGGCCCACATCATAATTAGCATCAGTTTTTCCGGGTATGGCACTCCGGGTATGGAGACATCAGTATCAGATCAGCTAGGTACGGCACTCCGGGTATGGAGATATCAGATCAGTTTTGCCAGGTACGGCACTCGGGCATGGAGATATCAGATCAGCCAGGTACAGCACTCCGGGTATGGAGATATCAGTTCAGCCAGGTACGGCAACCAGAAAAATGCGACACCCTAGGTACGGGGTTAGCATTCAGACATTTTGTGGCTCTCTAGGTACGGAGTATGTAATCTATATCAGACGTAGTATACGAAGTATTGCGTATTGCGATCCAGTATCGGATGTCACGTGTTAGGCCTGGGGCTGGAATTATGTCTGCCCCGTACGAAGCACATATCGGATCTCTGGTAACTAGTCTCTATAATCGGATAAACATGACCTAGTCATATTATCCTGATAGCTGCAGCATACAAGAGTACCAGTTCCTTATCCTACGTGACCATCATCTCCATCTGACCGGAGTGATACTTTCATCTCGACATCACACCCAATACACTACGATTCTCAATATACCCAGAAGAGTCGTACACAGAACATGTTAAAGCCCTAGACGACCAAAACCAAAGTATATTGATTGTCACAAGTATTAGCGATGCAAGTCTCAGGTTAAGACCAAATACACATACCCTGATTCGGACTTCCATAGACACATAGTCATACTACCAATGGACTTCTGAGGGGTCTATCCAGAGCGAAACTGTTTTCGTATCATCGGTAAACACAACTTCTTATTACACTTGCATGAGTATCCAATACCCAAATATATGAGAACTATGTCGTTATGCTCACATAACACGCACAAGTGCAATACTAGTCTACCCGCATTATCGATGTCCAATCTCGATAATACTACGACTATGGATGTTTTAATGATTAAATCTTAGTTGATTAATACTGTCTCATATCTTATTAATCTGGAACTACTCATATGGACTTTTATCATTTATATATCCCGGTAATCCAATTACAAATGATAAAAGAGTAATTTCCTTTATCACATAGTTAATTGTACAACAACATCATGTTCTGTACAAATATTGATGATATGGGTCATAATTGTCCAACAAATAGATTTCCTTACATGATCGGAATATACATGTCGGGCGGGGATAGCCATAATTGGAACTTAATCTTAATGAATTCGGATAACTTGGTTGACATAGGAATATGATTAATTGGGTTATATTGGGTATTTGTATTTGACCATCGGAAGATGCTTTTACATATTTCGTGTTCCAGGTTAATAAACCAATATATTACACAAACGTAAAATAACCACTTCATCTTTTAAAAAGATATTGAAAGGAATCAAAACCCTGGGTAGTTTTATAAATTTGAATTTTCTTCAATCTACATTCAAGCAATTTTATTACTTGTTTTAAGTTTTAAAGTCACCACCCAATCAAACAATCAATCCGTTAGATATTTGCAAACATTAACTTCATAAATTGCTAACAAAAGATTTTAAGTCCTCGTGGGATCGATACTTTTTATACTACTTGAACGATACGTGCGCTTGCGTTATACGCGTGTGATTGCACCGGTCACTATACTACCACCCAAGCTCTGAAAACCAGGATTTCGGGGATCTATCAACCCTAGTCATGCTCAACGTGTGCACACAGACCCAATCCGTCAATTCCATCTCTGTAATAGTTACATACTGGGGTGAGTTTTTCTCTCATGCCCCAAAAAACATAAAATCATATTCTGTATCTAAAAACTATAAAAATATTTTCTGAAATACATTTCTTTCAAAAACATCTGAAACTATTCTTTAAAACACTTTGAATTTCAAAAACAGTCTTAGCTTTAACTCAACTTCTGAAAATCATAACATATAAATATGCAAATGCATTTCTTATACTTTCTCTTACCCTAACCATACTTTATTATGTACTTAACTTATGTTATCATACATGTACATGCATTCTTTCATGCATACTTATGATACATTGAAATTATTCATACTTACATACATATATGTATCAACATGCTCATACAAACAATTTTAAATTTCAGTTCTATATCAACCTACACTTACTCTATCTTAATATACTTTGCATACAGCCACCAAATTCACTTTCATTATAAAATGTCACAATCTTGTAAGATCTAAGTGTTTTTTGTACTCATAATATCATATATTTATACTCAACTATTAGGCTTTATCATTATGATAACATTCATCTGCAGCTTATTTTAGGGGTGTTTGCGGGACGGTTCGGGTCAGTTTTTTTATTTTTCACTTCAAACCGCGCGCGTTGGAGATTTGGGAAATTAAAAACTGAAACCGCAAATTTGATAAGGAAAACCACAGCGGTTCGGGTTGGCGGTTTGGATTATAACTTTTTTAAATGATATTTTGTGTGTTTTCACATAATAATTGAAGAGAAAAAAAATCCAATTTTCATTTATACATTACATATTGTCATATGATCATTATATATCTTAAATTTCATGGTTAAAAAAGAAGAAAAATATAAAATAATATCTAATTGGAACGCGGGTCAGTGGTTTAGGCGGTTCGGGTCGCGGTTTGAGTCAAAATTTGTGATTTTGGGCGGTTTGGGTTGCGGTTGGGTCAAAACCGCACACCGAACCGGAATTTGCGGTTCGGTTCCGATTGACCCGAAATCATTTTTAATTTTTTTCCAAACCGCGCGGTGCGGTTTGGATTGGTGCGGTTCGGGTCGGGTTGCGGTTTGACTCGAAGCCGTGATCACCCCTAGCTTATTTATATCATTACTCACACATCTCAAAGGGCTGTATACATTAACACTTTCATAATTCTTAATTTATTGTTATTATGACTCAGTACGCATATAATCAATACCATTACCACATACATAACTTACCTACCATACTTCACATTTATAAAACATAAACCTTACCAAATAAACATTCCATAATCACGGTGTACTCAAACTCTCTTGCTCATCATAATAAGTTACTCAACCACCTCATAGCTATAAACCCATACATAATGGATTCAATTCACTTGTTCTTAACATTATTAGTTATATTCAATTATAACGTCCATTTATCCTTTTTGATTTCGTCTTTCTATCTTATCCCATAATTAGGGGTGAGCATCGGTTCCGGTTCTACCCGGAACCGGTTGGAACCGGACCAATTTTTCGGTTTTGGAACCGGAACCGGTTGTAATCGGGTAGGTTCTGGTTCCAAATATGAAGGAACCGATTTTATCCGGGTAGGTTCCGGTTCTAAAATAGTCGGAACCGGAATCGGACCATGGAACCGGTTTAATATATTTTTTCAAACATTCCAACCAGTGATATTTTAATGGAGGCAATTGACTAATCGAATTTGCAATTGACTAATCGAATCATTCTTTCTTTATTTGACCTTTAGTTTAAAAAACTTATATTGAAATAAAAAAATTAAAAATTGCCTTGGAGTGGCATGATCAACACCTTGCTGGTAGATCTAGATCAAGCGCTTCTAAATCTTTTGGAATAAAGCAAAAGCTGCAAACACCATGACCCATACACCCTTTTAATTTTTTTTTTTTTTTACAAAACAGTGAACCAAACTTGAATAAAATCAAGAAAGCATTTGATTACTTGGCTTATTGGCAATGAATCTCCCCTTCAATAATCAAATATTTTGAAAGAAAATAGTGGGCTATTGTATAACTTTTCGTTATTGAGTTTCTGCACTCCGATTTGGTCCCCGTTTTTTCCTACGGACTCGTGTCGGAATGTAGTTTTCATTAAAATATTTTAAAATAGGGTAATTCGGAACCGGACCGGAACCGGATTGGAAACGAATAATAGGGTACCCTGTTTAATTGGGTAGGTTCCGGTTCCACTTAGTGCGGAACCGAATTTTTCCGGGTAGGTTCCGGTTCTATGCGGAACCGGAACCGAAACCGATTTTTCTCACCCCTACCCATAATCGACTTATCGATACAGTCCTATAGTTGTTTATCCGAGTGAAGATTCTATTAACTCTTGTTTATTCTTTGTTTGTTGCATTAACCTAATAACTCAAAATGCCAAATTCCCTCACCAATCAACCAAAACCGCCCCGCTCCCTCTCTAACATAACCTTGCCGAAATCATCAGCAATCTCAAGCCACTATTGTTTTGCTTCAATACATCAATCTACTTACTGAAAATATTTCTAACTATAACAACCAACATTGATTTGATATTATGCATATTAACTCCTCAAACAGATTTAATCATCAAACATTGGGAAGAACACAACAATTCACAATACCACACTTAATAATTATCAAATTATAATTCTCCAGCAAACAGAAAACACAACAACAATAAATCTGAATATACATAATCTCTTTAAAATTATACACATTTCCACACCTCGATAATACTGCATTTGATTTTGCCACTAAATCTAATCTAACATAAGGCCATTGCAGAATCAATTCTATTCTTATTACTAAGTTTCATTTTTTAATAAAAGCAACTCAGCTTAACTTCACCATAAACTGGATTAAACAAAATTGACTGCAGATCTTGGCATTAACGGCTTTAAATCATAGCAAACTCAAAATCGAATGAACTAACTAAACTGTCAAATTCCCCAAATTCTAGGGTTAAAAGTCGATTCTTCTTTTTCTTGCTATCAAATTAATTTCTTTTTAATTCAGCAAGTTTCTTCTACTTTCATGCTAAAATGCCTAGTTTAAATCACTTTTAACCTGATTCTAATTCATTATTTTACCCAATTCGAATTTCATTTCAAAACCCAAATTATAAAATCCATCAAAATCAAGGAATTCATAGCATAGTGTACTTACTAATTGTATCCCTGACTGAAATCAAAATTCCAATTGCAGGATCTTTCTTCCCTCTTTCTCCATTTCTCTCGACTTCAGCCCCTCTCTCTTCCCTTTCTTCTTCTTGGCTTCGGCTTCTCTGTTTCTCTCTACTCTCTCTATCGGTCTTCTCTCTCTTTGTCTTATTTCCTTTCGGCCTCTCTCCTCTCTCTCTTCCTCTCTCTCTTTCTTTCCCTTTCTCTCGGCCTGATCTTTCTTCTCTGTTTCTTTCTTCGGTCTTCTTCTTTCTGTTTTCGGTCTGTACACTGTGTGTGTTGTTTAAGTGTGTGTATTATTATTTTCCTTCCTTCTTTTTACACGTGTGGGTGTTATATATATATATATAATTCATGTGTATTGTGTGTGTAGAAATTTCTAGGGTTATTTATTACTTATATGTGTTTCTAGAACATTTGTGTAATTTTTAGAAATATCTAGGTTCTTTAATACTAGCATGGCAATTCTCAATTCAATCCCTCAAGTTTAATTATTATTATTTTATAATTAATTTATTGAAAAAGTCTCTATTTATAATAAAAACTAACATCGCGTTCGGATGCGGCCTCACGCGCGAAAAAATATAATTCACGCAACACTCTAAAATAACTTGGGATGTTACACCATCCTTTAAGCAATTTCGGCCATAGCCAAGCTTTCAAAATGAAGCAAATTTCGAAAATGGTGATTATTTTCATTAAGGAAAACAAGTTACAATATATAGTATAAGACAAGTTACTAAAATGCCCTTTAAAGTAAAAAGAAACTTGTTAAAGTCACAAAAGTGGTTGGCAAGCTTATCAAAGTCATAAAAGTGATTGGCAAGCTTACCAAAGTCAACAAAAGTGATTGGCATAAATACAAATGTTAAAAGCAAAAAGTTGACAAAGGCAAAACAAATCGACAATGGTGGCAAATTTTTTCAAAAATGACCAAATTGTCACTTTTTCACAAAATCCTCCAAATTTCATGGGCTTCATGTAGAAAGGCTCAAATTATGTGTTTCAAGCTTATTAAGCCTTGTGTAAACTCGAATACTTGGTGTTGGGCTTTATTCGGCTTTATTCGGCTTCATTTTTCAAAAAAGGTACTTGACTTCAGAATTGATGGTGCGTTAATCTGGTATGACTTTGGGTCAATAAAAAGTAGAGTCCGTTTAGTCTAGGAAGAAGAGAAGCATTTTCAAATCAAAGGAAAATCATTTCGTCACCACGGAGCATAGAAGGTTCATTTCCCCCCAGATCAATGAAAAAGGGAGAAGTCAGTTTATTCTTTCAGTTGGAACCCTCCATTAAAGGCATCATGTGATGTCGATGTGCCTTCGATATGTCTGTCGCATTCGGCCATATAACTCTGAGCTAATCCCGCCATTGTTTCTCGGATCCTTTTAGCCTTCTGTCTTATGATTAGTCGTTTTAGTACTTGCAATGGCTCCATTATGTTGTCACTCAAGTCCTTTGATGCTCCATGTATGGCTTGGATCATGTCACTAAATATGAAAGTAGTTCAAATAGAACTACAATAAATTATATTTAGAATAAATTTATTTAAGATAATTAAATGAAATAAATTTTTTATAAAAATATTAGATTATATGATAATTCTATATTGAAATATTATATTTTATAATAATTTTCATATATTTTTTAATTAATTTAAAGAATTAATAATAATGTAAAATTATTAATTATTTAAATAAGGGCAAATCTGTCAAAAAACTTATAAAATGAGATTATTCTTTTGACTTTTTAACTTAGGGGGTCTTGGGGTATTATTAAAATAACATGGGGATAAGTGGATATTAATATAACTATGAGGGGATTCTATTGTTGGACAATTATGACCCATAGCATCACTATTTGTACAGAACATGGTGTTGTTGTACAAATTAACTATGTGACAAAGGAAATTGCTCTTTTATTATTTGTAATCGGATTACCGAGATATATAAATGATAAAAGTCCATATGATTAGTACCGGATTAATAAGATATGAGACAGTATTAATCCACTAAGGTTTAATCATTAAAACATCCCTAGTCGTAGTATTATCGAGATTGGACATCGATAATGCGGAATAGACTAGTATTTTTAAGTATTGGATACTTATGCAAGTGTGAAAGGAGGTTGTGTTTACCGATGGTACGGAAACAGCTTCGCTCTGGATAAACCCCTCGGAATTCCATTGGTAGTATGACTATGTGTCTATGGAAGTCCGAATCAGGGTAGGTGTATTTGGTCTTAACTTGAGACTTGCATCGCTAATACTTGCGACAATCAATATATTTTGGTTTTGGTCATCCAGGGCTTTAACAGGTTTTGTGTACGCCTCTTCTGGGTATATTAAGAATCATAGTGTATTGGGTGTGATGTCAAGATGGAAGTATCACTTCAGTCATATGGAGATGATGGTCACGTAGGATACGGAACTGGTGCTCTTATATGCTGCAACTATCGGGATAATATGACTAGGTCATGTTTATCCGATTATAGAGACTAGTTACCAGAGATCCGATATGTGCTTCGTACGGGGCAGACACAATTCCAGCCCCAGGCCTAGCACATGACATCCGATACTGGATCGCAATACGTAATACTACGTATACTATGCCTGATACATATTACATATTCCTGTAAGAATATTTCTGGAGAATTGGGTAGGCACGGTGCTTTGCTAGAAGCCAACCATGTCTTGTAAATCGGTAAAAACGTAGTACAAGGTACGTACGTGTTCGGATAGTCCGACGACCGAATTTACTGCCAACATATCCAGGGATCTCATGGGTCGCTTCCCAAAGATTCACCGATGACGTATGACTCAAACATAATTAATCTACGATTAATTATAAGAGAGAAAATTAATCTATGATTAATTACGGAGATATTTTATCTAGGATAAAATACTATTTAAAGAGAGAGAACGATTAATTTGGAATTAATCGATAAAATAATATATTCGATATATTATACGAAATTACATTTCGACGCGGAATTAAAATTGGATTTTAATTCTGGCGAACGAGTTAATTTAGAATTAATTCGCTAGTGACGTGAATAGTAATTTTGCTAGGCATAATTATTTAATTAAATTTGATTTAATTACGTCACAACGGAAAATTCTTTAATTCGGAATTAGCAAACCCGAGCCTGGGAAGTGTTGCGGGCCCACTCGTATTTTGAATCAAGTGGGGCCCACAAGTCACATCACAAGTCAAATCACTAGTCAACTTTTTCCAACATTTTGGTTGATATGAGTTATTGGAGATTGCTTGTTTATTACACAAGCTTGACTTGTGAAAGACTTGTACCAACCTTTTTTGAAAAATTTGGAAACGGTATTTGTTTTAGGAAAACAAATACACAACACACAACAACGCAACTTCTCTCTCTCTTTCCCTCCAACTCATGGCAAAGTGCCTTTTTCTCTCTTATTTTCCTTCAATGCCGAGAGCAACAAGGAGACTCAAAGGGGAATTTTGTTGCAATTTTCTCCATTGCTAGCACATCAAAGGGTCATTCAAAGGTGATAGGGAAACAAACCCTTGAGCATGGAATCATTCACAAAGCTTGGAGCTTGAAGATCCAACAAGGGGACCTTGGCCGAAACATACAAAGAAGAGAAGCTTGGAGTAGAAATTTTTTGTTGTCATCGCATCCAAAAGCCGATCAAAGTGAGTATTTCCGCAACTTTACTTTGATGTATTCGCACTTTTCATCGCTTAATATGATCTTGGTTTGACCTAGAAAATCCAACAATGGTATCAGAGCCATTATTAAGCATGAAAATTGATTTAGGGTAAAATTTGGGTAAAATTGATTTGAGCATGATTTGATAAAATTGATTGATTGAGTATGCTTGAATGATGATAACTTGGAGTTATATGTGATCAATTTGATGAAAATTGAATTGGATTATTTTTTCCCCAATTTTTTGGCTTGGCCGAAAGTGTAGTATGCCCCAAAGTCATGGTGATTTTTGTTTTTTGATCATTGGATGAGTTGAAAGACTTGGGATAAATTGATTTAGGATTTAATTGGATTAAAATCGAAATCGGATTTAAAATCCCTCTAATTGCCGTGAGCTTCAAAGCATGAATGAGATTGATTTTGCTTTAATTGTGTTTGACATGAATTGATAATTAGAAAGCATGATTAATTAAGTAAATTGATATTTTGGAAATGTTAATTTGACTAATTAATAATGGCTAATGCACTTTAGTTAATTATATTATGATATTGGGAATATTGGAATTTAATTAGTTGGACTAAATTTGGAATTGGGCTTAAAATGTTGTCTTTGGGCTTAATGGGCTTGGTTGGGCCAAGGTTGGTTTAGGATAATTGGTTGGATCCAATTGGGCCTAAAACCATTTCCCTAAAGTCTAAATATGATTAAATGGGCCTTTAAAATTTTAATTGGGCCTAATGGGCCTAAATTGATTTTTGGAAAAAGGGTGATTCCTTATTGGGCTTTGGTTGCCAAAGTCCATGCCTTATAAATTAATTGAAAGCCCATTGGACTTTAATTAAATTGACATTGGATGTTAATTGGGCTTTGAAACCCGTTAAGATTAGATTTAGAATCTAAGTCGCAAAGGCTCATTAGTAAAATGTAATTATTTAATTTAGAATTAAATAAAGAATTAGTATTGAATACAAATTAAATTGGATTTAATATTGTACTTTGATATAATTCAAGAATTCGTACTTTGAGTACTTATTCTTAAAACGAGTTGGACTCGTGAAAATCAAAACGTTGTTTGAACATTGGATGGTCATTAATTTCATATTAATTAATTGGATTAGATTGATTGATAACATGCTTTGTGTGAATACATGGATGTGATGTATGAATAATGTATATCGGATGGATATTAGATGGGTGAGGGCAATTTTGGAAATTGTTGTAATAAATTTAGAATTTATTAAATTGGACCTGCGTGTCCAGCCTATTACCTCTTGACTCTTTGTATTTTTCTTCTCACCTATTCCCCTCAATGTAAATTAGGTTTCTTTAGAAGTGTTATGTAATTGGGTAGAATTAAGATTTGTGCTAGCGGGAGAGAGGAAAATGAGAGATTTATTCTAGGAACAAAATGTTTTAAATATCCATCCGCATATCATTATTAATTTATTTGCCGCGCCTTATTATGCTTTTAGAATGCATGTTTAAGGGTGTATGATGAGACCTAATCAAAGATATTTAATTGGTTGCCAATTACGCGAAAAACCCTCAACAAATATTAAGCGTTTTTTCTTCCATTGAATGATTCATTCTCAAGATCCAAGATTGGCACTGGTTTGTTGGCCAAAGTCAAGACCTTTGTCCATCGCGAATGTGTTTGAATCATGAAGGTTTTGTTCCATATCGCATGTCTTGTCCAAGTTGTGATTTGTTGGCCAAAGTCAAGATCACTTCTTGTCCATCGACATCGATTACGAAGCTTTCCAAGGTCAATGGGTCCCGCTTAACTGGAATCATTAAGTTTGTTGTGCCAAAGCCAAGCTTAGTTGATTCAGAGGAAAAAGGTTAGGGAATATATTGGATATATTGGCAAATATTAGATATATGTTTCGGACTTGGATGTCCACCTACTGGATCTATGAATTGGATGGGATCCAATTGATCTTAGAGATCTACCTAGTTAAATATCATACAACTTGTTGGCCAAAGTCAAAGTTGTGTGTTATTTAACGGGATCCTAGCCCACTAGGAAACAAGGTTTCCCGAGTACTCAACAGAGGGTTAGAGGCTCGCCGAAAAATAGTGGGAGGCAAGTATTAAATTTGCAATTTCGTTTAGATACTTGCCAATACGCGCTCATTAAAATTTTTCGTCATTAATTTAAATATATATTAGTTGGACTAATATTTAATTGTTGTTTTAAAATTAAACAGTTGGACTGTATTCAAACTACTTCAATTTATAGTTGATTATATAATTGGATTATAATAATCAATATATTTGAATTTAAACCAATAAAATTATAGTTGATTATATAGTTAGACTATAGTAATCATTATAATCAATAGTACCTGAAATCGTTGATTGGAAAGTTGGACTATAGCAATCAAGATAACTGAAAGACTAGTGTTTAAAACATAATCCTAGGAGAAAATATCTTTGAACGACTTTAATTTTCAGATTGGGAATAAAACCTCAGGATAGTCCTAGGAACTGAGAAGTTATTCTATTTGATAAAGTAACATCTCGGGCCTATGCCCGGAGTTGAGAAAATAGTAGAACATGATCTTTGGAAGATTCATGTAATGATAACTTTAGTGATCAATCCTTTATACTTGATGCAATGACTCTTTAATTCCGTCATCAAAATTAAGGATTAGATCCTTGTACCATGATGATGAAATTAAAGATCTTTATAGATTTATTCTTAGAAGTATGAATTGCAAAAGAAGCTCTTTCGCTCAAGTATGTGAGAGGGTACATCTTTCGAGCACTAGGTGTCGTGGATGATTGCTGATATCGACCAGCTAGGTTAGCTGGGCATTACCTACGTGGTCGAGACTATCAAAGATTTAACCTTATAGTCTCTACTCGAATGTTGGGGCAGGTTCATTATGAACCAAGAGTAAACTCTTGGAGTGTTGATGGCTATGGTCAAGGAGGCAGAGTTAGAGCTTCTAAAATGGGCAAAGGAAAAATCATCATAGTCTTCTGGGAAGACAAAGGACATATCCCAAGATGTCTGCCTAAACTGTGGCAAACGGGGTCACTGGATGCGTGACTGTCGTATGGACAAGGCAGACATGAAGGAAATGAAGAGGGGCAAGGCTCCGGCTTCAAGTATGTTTGTCATAAAAATGATCACTATTAGTTTCAAAATTGGATTTTGATACTAGATGTGGTACATAGATATGTACTGATGCGCGGGATCTGCTGATTAGCAGGATACTGACTTCAGTTGAGATTGATCTACGAATCGGAAACGGGACGAAAGTCGCTATTTTAACCGTAGAGACCTAAGTTTAGGAACTACCATTCGGGTATTGTAGGCATTGCATTTTTACACATTAGCCCAATTATGAGTCTCGTATGGAGGCAACTACTTCTTTAGTCATGAAAGCCGCGGGAAACAGATGTTGGAAGGGTAAAGTTGGAAAATAGAATTTTTGATGGATTTAATCTCGTTGTTTGAGCTTCGGTTGCTTGTTGGACTTCCGTTTCAAAGCTTATCTTAGGCCCAAAACCCCACAAACCACTTACCAAACCCAAACCAAACCCAAAATACCCAAGTCAAACCAAGCCCATGCCCAAGGAAGGTGATTCACGCCCATCACTCCCCTATTTAGCCAAAATCACATTTAACACATGCCTAAATCAATTCAAATCCTTACCTAAACAAAAGAAATCAAATCAAATCCCTACCAAATCAAATCCAATCACAAATCCAAATAAGGAGATCTATTCCTTATGAAGAACCAATTAGGAGATTCTTTCCTATTCAAATTAGGAAATTCTTCTCTCTTTGCCTATAAAAAGAGACCTTCACCCCCATTCACAACCCTAGCACATATCCTCCTCTCAAGCACGTCCAAGCACTTTGTGAAGCCTCCTTTGCACGCCCAAAGCCCTTCCAATAGCCTCCATTGCCGCAACACCAAGCCAACAAACCCTCCAATTGCCGCATCTTCTCTTCTTCACCAACACCACTCACGCCCAAGCCCTTTTCACAGCCCTCCATTGCCGAGTTCCAGCCACCATTCACAGCCCTAAAACACCTTAAAATAAGCCTCAAATACAGCCCCAAAGTCGCACAAAAGACCCCCATTCATAGCTCCAATTCAGCGCCCAAAACAGTCCCGAAACACCCCTCACTGCACCTTGAACTGCACAGTTTCGTCCCCTGTTCTGGTCAGTTTTTTTGTTGCGTCTTTAACCCATAAAACAGTCCTAAAATCACCTAAACACCATCCCAAAAACCTCCATAAAGTTTCCCTAAAGAATCCTTACAAACGCACCCTCCTAAGCCTTCAAAATCACCCAAAACAGTCCACTAAACGACCAAAATAGTGACCTGAAACAGAACAGCGAAACAACAGCGAAACGGACTTAAAACAGCAGCCCAAGCATCAAAACAACGAGGGAAAACGTTGAGTAGACGAATTGGAAAAGCATCGGATCAATCTCCCTTCCAACGGACGTGTAACGCCTTTTCTTAGACGACAAAAGAGGTTAGACCTGAGGGCACCTTTTTACTTATCTTCTTTATCTTTGTTTTATTTATTTTGATATATAATTGCATGAGAGTCGTTTGAAGCATGATGTGATTGTTGGATGAGCGGGATATGTGTTCCCTTTTGTGGTATATCGGATGGAAACCCGGACGTAAATTCCATAGCCGATTCCGAATGGACGGTAGTATGGTCTGCACTCGGGATACAATGCCACGTACCACTTAAGATACACGTATCTCGTCTCATCCTAACTTGTATTTGAGCATGTTATAGTCTTTAGGTTATTTGTTTATTATTTAAAGCATGGTTTAATTTAGTTTGTTATTTATTTGTTAAAGCATGTTTAGGTTGTTCATTATGCATGTTCTTAGTTTATGATGCGTTTGGGTAATGATTTATACATGTTGATTTAATGGTTCAATATGCTTGTTGTGTTACATTGCGTGGAATTATTTGGATGAAAGCATGTTAGATCTAAGTACCCTTGAGCATGAATGTTGAATAGATTCGGTTAGTTTATTGCACAAATCATATCATCACAAGTGACATAATTAAGGGACCATTCCGAACCCAATGGTTTTAGGTCTTCCCTTGCGAGGGATGAGTGCGGCCTTAAATCTTTGTCCCGGTTCACACCGGGTGGCGACTCCATGTTATTTCGTACTTCCCAACTAGGCCGCAAGCCTAGAACAGCGTCGCCCAGGTTCTGTTGTCTACAGTCTGGCGACTCCACTGGGGATCTAGAGAATTGGCCTCGAAATCATGTCTTGTGATGTGTATAATTTGTGCATTAGTTGACCGTTTCTATAGTGGGTTGAGGGGGTTAATCAAAGGCTTTGTCGAAGCTAGGTGATGGTTGGGTGTCTTCCTTCACTCACTACCCTTCGGGGAAAAGCTGTGAAGACACCTAGATAACCATTACTTGTAGCTCGTTGTGACATACTAGTTTGAAGGACTCGTTGTTTATTCCTGACACCAAGCGATAAGAGCCTAAGGGGCTTGGGTACTTAAGTGAGCCTCGCTCCACCCTCCCTCTGGGGAATCTACAACGGGAAATTGATTCGACAGTTAGTCACACACCGTAACTTGTTGGCACGTACCGCAAGGTATAAAAAAGGTGCGCTCACTTGGTCGCTTGAACCCTTGAGTGGGGAGTCCTAGTTGTGGGCAAACCTTCGTCAGCGAGAGCCTTTGTCCGCGCCCCGTGAACCCACTTGTGGAATTTAGCCATGAAGAACCAGTAGTTGTTTACTTTCATGTTTGTGTGTTGGGCCGCCGTCATTTGGATCCAGTTGGACCTTTTGTCAAAAGATGTGAACTTGTCAGGCCATTTAAACTGGGGCAAGTTTGTGTCCTTTGACAGTTGGGCCAAAAGCTTCTAAAATGCCGGTGGGCCACTTTGTGAATGGGCCTCTTATCATTTGAAATCATTTAACCGTATCATCGCAAAGTGTAAACCTGTTGGGCCTTTTCAACTGGGACAAGTTTGCACCACGCGATGGTGTGATTAAATATTTTAAAATGATAATGGGCCAAGAAGTTTAAAGTTTCTTTTTTATAATTTTATCTATTACATACATCGCACACATATACACTGACACATGGCCTTAAGAGAGGCAACATAGATTCCCGTTGGGTTAGAGAAGAGGGCAGATTAGTCAAAAGACCTTCAGCGAATATGAGTGAATCCGTCAACGAGGGGTCTAGAATGGATCAGATGGAAGCTAACGTCGCCAAGATGACTGAACAACTGCAAGCTCTGACTGCTGCCATGTCTAATATGGATGTGCCCCGCGCTGCGGGAAGATCTGAGAATGAGAGGCGGGAGAGCCCTCCGAATGGAGTAAATGATGATGCTCCGGTATTTGATGATGATCTGGCTGACTATGCCACTGGTAGGATAGCTGGAACTCAGGCTGAAATGCAAAGGCTCCGTGATCAGATGGAGTCTGTCACCCGTAAGCTGAGGGGGAAGCATGAGGATCTACTGGATTATGATTCAATGACCTTTGAGGAGCAGTTGCCCGCGCAGTTCAAAATGCCTGACATCGCAAAGTTTAATGGGAATGGGGACCCGAGGGTCCATTTGCAACAATATGTCTCGGTGATGAGTTCAGTTGGCCTATCTCAGCGCCAGGTCCAGAAGATGTTCGGGATGTCACTCGAGGGGGCACCTGTGGTTTGGTATCATAGCCTTGAGAAGAAGGTTAAAGAAGATTGGAGGGAGTTGGCTGACGCCTTCTTGAAGCAGTATGTCACTGACTTAGAGATCGACTTGTCGCTCCGCGACTTGGAGAATACTAAGCAGAAACCTGAGGAGAGCTTTAAGGAGTATGTTGACCGCTGGAGGAGCCAGCTCTTGAAGATGCAAACCAGGCCCTCAGAGAAAGATCAGATTAAGATGATCATCAAGGGGACTAAGCCCTCGATCTATGGTAAGCTGAGAAGGATGACCTCCATGATAGCAGATTTCCGACAGTTGAGGGAAACTGTCATGGACATTGAGG
Source organism: Zanthoxylum bungeanum (assembly GCA_019454045.1). Lineage (NCBI taxonomy): Eukaryota > Viridiplantae > Streptophyta > Magnoliopsida > Sapindales > Rutaceae > Zanthoxylum > Zanthoxylum bungeanum. Next base: position 90,420 of record SKCR01033288.1, read on the forward strand.
AGGAAGAGGTCGAGAACAGAAAGTTCTATAGTCTAAACAGGAGAACTGTTGGAGGATCATCAGGTACTAAGCCTGTCACTGCTGAGGTGGCCGCCGTCAGGAACCGGCGCTTTTCAAACCTGGGAAGGCCCTTATCTAAAGTGTTTGAGAAATTGGCAAGGCAAGGACTTCTCAATCCCTTGGAACCACGACCACTTCCTAATCCCCTACCACCACAATATAACCTGAACCTGTACTGCCACTTTCACCAGCAAAAAGGCCATGACACTGACAGTTGTGCTCGCCTCAAACATCAGATCCAAGACCTAATCGACTCCCGCAAAATCCCCGACCCTGAAAGAGACCAGCCAAACACACACCGCAATCCCTTGCCCAATTATCACTCCGTCCCCCCACCTACTTACATGATCAATTCCGGTTTACCCGAGGACGTTGTCCTCCGAACCCTTGACCACCAAGCCTTCTGCCTAGGTATTTGGGACAGCAGTAGTGAAGATGAGACTGAGCAGAAGAAGGATTTTTGGGAAGACTTCTCAAGTGGTGGTGAGGAAGAAGAAGTGAAAGGCATGACCCGGAGTGGGCGCTTTTACAATGATACTGTTGAAAAGGGGAAAGAAGCATTGACAGATGCTGGGAATGGATGAGAACACTGAGCCTGCTGAGCTGAGGTGAGAGGTAAGAGAACTTCGTGCGTAGTGGTGGATGATGGCTCTTCCATCAATGTGTGCCCACTGAAAATTCTGGCAAGGTTGGGTATCAAGCCAACTGAGTTGAGTCCTTCTAACATGACTATCAAAGCCTATGATGATAGCAAGCGAGGAGTCGAAGGTACTTTTGTCGCAATGGTCAAGGTTGGCCCAGTAGAGGATGACTTTGAATTTACAGTGCTGGACATCCCAGCCACGTTTGCCTTATTATTGGGAAGGCCTTGGTTTCACGGGCTTGGAGGGGTGCCCTCTACTCTACATCAGATGATTAAGTTCCCATATGGAGGGGAAATTGTCACCATACGAGCTGAAGCGGATAATGCTGTAGCCACCTTGGAAATACAACCTTTTACGAGGTTTCAAGTGTCGGCGACTTTTGAGGAGTGGGTGGATCCCAACGTAGCTCGAATTATGGAGAAGATGAAATTTGAGCCGGGCCAAGGTTCGAAACTGTCGGATTTCAAGGGGCAGAATAATCGGAAGGGCTTGGGATACCGTTCTGATGAAGACAAGCCAAAAGCCAAGAAGAATGGGCTGAAGTTGATGGAATGCTTCGTCAAAGCATCGGGGTATCAAGGAGAGCCTGAACCCGTAGAAGTGAACGGGGTTGTGGTACCAGGGTTCGAGATCTTCCAGGATATGTTGGGAGAAAATCCGCTGGTTAAAGAACTGAAGAAAGAAGAGTGGGAAGAAGAACTTATGAAGCTGGAGACCCTGACTCTCGAGGAAGAGAAGAAACCCGAGAAGGATCCTGTTATAGAGGGAGAAATATCTGTAGAGGATGAGGATATTTTCCTTCCAGATTTGTTTGAATGTACTCCTTTTGTTATTGGCAATAAAGACAGTAATTCTGCTTACTTGACTGAGTCTCCACTTTCTAACTTGCATGACTTAAGCATATTCGATATCAACTTCGTCAAAACAAATACATTCAACCTTGGTACGCCTGAGAGCCCCAAGGAAATCTTGATTGCGAGTGAAGTTACCGTCGAAGAGCGGAAGAACTTAGAAGAGATATTGATTAAATATGCCAAAGTGTTTGCTTGGTCTTACGAAGACATGCCTGGGGTCGATCGAAGTATTGCCCAGCACGCGATACCAACATATCCGAATATGAAGCCTGTGAAACAAAAGCTCCGACGAATGAGACCCGAATGGGCCGAGAAGGTCAGAGAGGAAGTTAAGAAGCAAATAGATGTGGGATTCTTGGAAGTAGTGAAATACCCGAGTGGTTGGCCAACATCGTGCCTGTGCCAAAGAAAGATGGCAAAGTCAGAATGTGTGTTGACTATAGAGATCTTAACAAGGCATGCCCAAAGGATGACTTTCCTTTACCGCATATAGATGTGCTTGTAGATAGTGCGGCGTTGTCTGCCATGTACTCATTCGCGGATGGGTTCTCAGGATATAATCAAGTACTAATGGCTGAAGAAGATAAGCACAAGACCGCCTTCGTTACAGAATGGGGCACTTACTGCTACAAGGTGATGCCATTTGGGCTTAAGAATGCCGGAGCCACTTATCAGCGGATGGCCACTACTTTGTTTCATGACTTAATGCACAAAGAGATCGAGGTATATGTGGACGACATGATGGTAAAGTCAGAAACAAGAGACGGACATATAGAAGCGTTGGAGAAGTTCCTTGAACGAGTGGACAAGTACAACTTGCGGTTGAATCCTAAGAAGTGTGTATTCGGAGTAACGTCGGGTAAACTACTCGGCCACACAGTGGGAATGGGTGGAATAGAAGTGGATCCTGAAAAGATCAAAGCTATTACAGAAATGCCGGCACCAAAGACAGAGAAAGAAGTCAGAGCCTTCTTAGGGAAGATCCAGTATATTAGTCGGTTCATTGCCAAATTGACGTCAATATGCGAGCCTATCTTCAAGTTGTTGAGGAAAGATCAGCCGGTAAAGTGGAACGAGCAGTGTCAGGAAGCATTTGACAGGATAAGGGAATATTTGGTGAAACCTCCCGTTCTGAGACCTCCGAAACAGGGCAGACCTTTGGTGCTTTATTTGGCTATTGAACCCAAAGCGCTGGGGGCGATGATGGTACAAGCTGATGAGACAGGAGTAGAACACGCCATCTACTACCTCAGTAAAAAGTTGCTTCCGTACGAAGCTCGCTATCAGGAAGTGGAGAAGATTTGTCTGGCAGTAGTATGGGCGTCCAGAAAATTACGCCACTATTTCCAGTCTTACAAGATCCAAGTGGTCGCAAAGGAGAATCCTTTGAAGTACCTACATTCGGTACCTTCACTAGTTGGAAAGCTGGGTAGATGGTTAGTATTGTTGACTGAATTCGACATCGAGTACCTCACTTCAAAGGTAATCAAAGGGAGAGCCGTGGCAGAATTCCTGGCCTTACAACCTGTTGAAGGGGATCAGTACAAGTTTGAGTTCCCCGACGAAGAAATCCAAGCTATAGCAGTCCTAGGATGGAGGATGTATTTTGACGGAGCAGTGAACTGCAAAGGAGCCGGGATCGGGATTGTAATAGTCACCCCTGAGGGAGAAACTTTGCCTATGGCCAAGCGGTTGACATTCGGAGTGACTAACAACATGGCTGAATATGAAGCGTGTGCATTCGGATTGACTGCATTGATAGCCTTGAGAGCTACGAACGTAGAGGTTTATGGAGACTCGATGTTGGTGATCCGACAGATGCAAGGAGAATGGGAATTAAAGGAGGAACGGTTGAAGCCGTACTTATTCCACCTCAGAAACCTAACGCAGGCTATCATTAACTGCAAGTTTCAGCACTTGCCGCGGGAAGAAAATCAGATGGCAGATGCATTGGCCACACTAGCCGCAACTTGGGAGAATCCAGAGAAATTGGTAATGAGACCACTTGTGTTGACGACGGCGAGTAAACCAATATATGAGATAGAGCGGGTATCGGAAATAGAGGTCAACGATGGAAAACCTTGGTATCATGATATTCAGAGGTATCTGGAGCATAGGGAACTCCCAGAGGAAGCTAGTAGAAAAGACCGAATAGCCATTCAGAAATGGGCTTCTCAATATGTGAGTCTGAAGGGAGAACTCTACAAGAGGCAGGCCAATGGTATTCAGCTAAAATGTCTGAGGGAGGAAGAAGCTCAGAAGATAATGGAAGAAGTACATGCTGGTGTCTGTGGACCGCATATGAACGGATTGAACTTGTCCCGCAAGATTGTGAGACAAGGCTTTTACTGGTCAACCATGGAAGCCGACTGCGCGAAGCTGGTAAAGCACTGTCATGATTGTCAAGCGCATGGGAATTTGAATCATTTGCCGCACACAGAATTGCACGGGTTGTCAGAACCGTGGCCTTTCTCAGCATGGGGAATTGATATGATTGGAGAGATTCGGCCGAATGCGTCAAACGGACATCGCTTTATAGTGGTGGCAGTGGACTACTTCTCTAAATGGGTAGAAGCCGAGTCGTTCCGCAATGTTACAGCAAAACAGATGGCTAAGTTCATAGCCCGGAACCTCATATGCCGATACGGTATGCCGCATCACGTGGTTACGGACAATGGGGTCCAGTTTCAGGGAGAGACCAAGGCGATGTTACAGAGGTATGGGATAGGTCACCATAAGTCTTCACCATACAGGCCACAGGCTAATGGGGCGGTTGAGGCAGCCAACAAGACGATAAAGACGATTCTGGCGAAGATGACAGAGAATTACAAAGATTGGGCTGATAAGCTGCCGTATGCCCTGTGGGGGTACAGAACATCTGTGAGGACGGCGACCGGAGCTACGCCTTACTCTTTAGTCTATGGAATGGAAGCGGTACTGCCGGTGGAAGTTGAGATACAGTCCATGCGGGTATTAGCAGAAGCAGAGCTGCCTGAACGAGAATGGGCCTCGCAGAGGTTTGAGCAGTTAGCATTAATGGATGAGAAGAGGATGAAGTCCTTGCATCACATGCAGATATATCAGAAGAGGTTGGCCCGAGCATTTAATAAGAAGGTGCGTCCTATCAAGATCAAGAAAGGTGATCTGGTACTTAAGCAGTCGAAGTCGTCGACGACAGACCCAAGAGGGAAGTTCAGACCAAATTGGGAAGGACCATACATTGTTCAGAAGGTAATGGGAAATGGAGCAGTGAGACTATCGGACTTGGAAGGGAATGAGTTCACCGAGCCAATCAATGTTGACAGATTGAAGTTGTATTTTGCCTGAGGGACAGAAGACTGAATAGTCACCCTCAGAAGACCTAACCCAACGGGATAAGGAGAACTCATGCATGCATGCACACATATAACCCATTATTGCATTATTTTTTTGCGTGTTTTGTGTTTTTGTTTTATATTCACAGGTATCGAAGAAGAAAATAGAAAGCGGCAAAGACAAGCCAATCAGAAACAGCGAAAGCACTGTATTGAATTTGGGAAGAAATCCTAGGGCTGAGGACCACATCGGTGTTAAGATTCAGATGGTAATCTGAGGGTTAAGGCCCATTTTGAGTTTGAATTTCGGGTATGGATCCCGGGGGAGAAGCCCATATGGTCAGCAGTAGAGAGGAAGAGTTCCTTGGAATGAGTGAGTGAGTTAAAAAAAAAAAGAGAAAAGAAATAAAGGAAAAGAAAGAGAGAGAGAGAGAGGAATCTTTGGTAGTTAGACATATGTCCAGTGATGACATTGTGTGCTATAAGGGAGAAGCCTTAGAAACGAGAAGTGCGAGACGTGCTCTTATCCGGTATTCTGAATGGATTGATCTTGGCTAGACTCATGAAGCACTGGATAAAAGGTATCTCCACAGTGGAAGCCTGAGCGGTTGATGAGATGACTAGTTGAAGAGATGGTGGATCGGTGAATGACCGTTTGCCTGGATGTCCACACTGATTTGCCTTTGCTACGATACATGATATGGTTGGAAATAAAGAAAGAAAAGCCTCTGTAATGAAAAGAAAAAGAAATAGACCGCCTATAACCGATAAGCGTGAAGCTACCCATGGGCGAGTATTAGGACCACCATGAGGAGAAATGCTACCTTAAAGGGTAGGTGAGTCAGAAAAAGAAAAAAAGAGAAAAAAAAATGAAGGAAAAGAATGAAAAGACAAAGACGATGCAATAAAAGAAGACCATATCATGTTGAGTATGCCGAAGTGATCACAGAGTGTGACCTAGACATCCAGGTTGGTTAGACCCATCGGTCCGATTCTCCGAAGCGAAATCATCAAGTTGGCTTGCTTTAGGAATAAGCTGCAAAAGAGCCTTTGCACACACTCACTAGGAGTCTAGTTTAGATCACATGTTCAGATGATCGGGTTCGAGTATATCGAGTACTTCGAAGGTTCTCGGGTTTTGACATAAAGCATTCGTTGAGGATGAAAATATGTTTAGCTACCAAGGCAATCTCGAGGAGAAGCAATACAATAGATGGAAATTTAAACGTCAGTATTAGTTTGAAGGCGAGGCCCACAACAACATCAGATAGAGGGCGAGACCCACATCAGTCTGGGGGCGAAGCCCACATCACTCTGGGGCGAGGCCCACATCAGTATCAGTTTGGGGGGGAAGCCCATGTCAGTATCAAATTGGGGGCGAGGCCCACAACCGTATTAGTTTGAGGGCGAGACCCACATCAGTCTGGGGGCGAAGCCCACATCACTCTGGGGCGAGGCCCACATCAGTATCAGTTTGGGGGCGAAGCCCATGTCAGTATCAGATTGGGGGCGAGGCCCACATCAGTATCAGTTTCAGGGCGAGGTCCCTATTGTCAGCGGTATTGGGTCGAGACGCGTACCCAGGGCCGAGATGCGTGCCCCCGTTGTCGATTGTAGTTCTGGGCCGAGATACGTGCCCAGGGTCGAGATGCGTACCCACTACATCATATTCAGGGCGAGGTCCCTCTTGTCAGCGGTATTGGGCCGAGATGCGTACCCAGGGCCGAGATGCGTACCCTTTAGTCATGAAAGCCGCGGGAAACAGACGTTGGAAGGGTAATGTTGGAAAATAGAATTTTTGATGGATTTAATCTCGTTGTTTGAGCTTCGGTTGCTTGTTGGACTTCCGTTTCAAAGCTTATCTTAGGCCCAAAACCCCACAAACCACTTACCAAACCCAAACCAAACCCAAATACCCAAGTCAAACCAAGCCCATGCCCAATGAAGGTGATTCACGCCCATCACTCCCCTATTTAGCCAAAATCACATTTAACAAATGCCTAAATCAATTCAAATCCTTACCTAAACAAAAGAAATCAAATAAAATCCCTACCAAATCAAATCCAATCACAAATCCAAATAAGGAGATCTATTCATTATGAAGAACCAATTAGGAGATTCTTTCCTATTCAAATTAGGAAAGTCTTCTCTCTTTGCCTATAAAAAGAGACCTTCACCCCCATTCACAACCCTAGCACATATCCTCCTCTCAAGCACGTCCAAGCACTTTGTGAAGCCTCCGTTGCACGCCCAAAGCCCTTCCAATAGCCTCCATTGCCGCAACACCAAGCCAACAAACCCTCCAATTGCCGCATCTTCTCTTCTTCACCAACACCACTCACGCCCAAGCCATTTTCACAGCCCTCCATTGCCGAGTTCCAGCCACCATTCACAGCCCTAAAACACCTTAAAATAAGCCTCAAATACAGCCCCAAAATCGCACAAAAGACCCCCATTCACAGCTCCAATTCAGCGCCCAAAACAGTCCCGAAACACCCCTCACTGCACCTTGAACTGCACAGTTTCGTCCCCTGTTCTGGTCAGTTTTTTGTTGCGTCTTTAACCCATAAAACAGTCCTAAAATCACCTAAACACCATCCCAAAAACCACCATAAAGGTTCCCTAAAACATCCTTACAAACGCACCCCCCTAAGCCTTCAAAATCACCCAAAACAGTCCACTAAACGACCAAAACAGTAACCTGAAACAGAACAGCGAAACAGCAGCGAAACGGACTTAAAACAGCAACCCAAACATCAAAACAACTTGGGAAAATGTTGAGTAGACGAATTGGAAAAGCATCAGATCAATCTCCCTTCCAACGGACGTGTAACGCCCTTTCTTAGACGACAAAAGAGGTTAGACCTGAGGCACCTTTTTACTTATCTTCTTTATCTTTGTTTTATTTATTTTGATATATAATTGCATGAGAGTCGTTTGAAGCATGATGTGATTGTTGGATGAGCGAGATATGTGTTCCCTTTTCTGGTATATCGGATGGAAACCCGGACGTAAATTCCATAGCCGATTCCGAATGGACGGTAGTATGGTCTGCACTCGGGATACAATGCCACGTACCACTTAAGATACACGTATCTCGTCTCATCCTAACTTGTATTTGAGCATGTTATAGTCTTTAGGTTATTTGTTTATTATTTAAAGCATGGTTTAATTTAGTTTGTTATTTATTTGTTAAAGCATGTTTAGGTTGTTCATTATGCATGTTCTTAGTTTATGATGCGTTTGGGTAATGATTTATACATGTTGATTTAATGGTTCAATATGCTTGTTGTGTTACATTGCGTGGAATTATTTGGATGAAAGCATGTTAGATCTAAGTACCCTTGAGCATGAATGTTGAATAGATTCGGTTAGTTTATTGCACAAATCATATCATCACAAGTGACATAAGTAAGGGACCATTCCGAACCCAACGGTTTGAGGTCTTCCCTTTCGAGAGATGAGTGCGGCCTTAAATATTTGTCCCGGTTCACACCGGGTGGCGACTCCATGTTATTTTGTACTTCCCAACTAGGCCGCGAGCCTATAACAGCGTCGCCCAGGTTCTGTTGTCTATAGGTATGTACTTAAATTAGGAAAATGTTATAATGTACCTAGTTTGACAAGAAACATTATCTCTATATCAGAGTATAACTCATTGCGGGTATACCTTTATATTCTAGAACACTAAAGTGTTTCATTTTATAAAGTTGATATTGAGATAAGCAAATTAGATGTGAATAACATTATTTATATTTAGAATATAAATAAATCTCAAATGTATAACATGACAAACAAATAGCTCAAACTGAATTAATCAGATGAGACTTATTTGTGGCATTGTTGTCTGGGACACGTTAACAAGACTCATATATCCACACTTTTGAAGAGTGGATACTAGGACGGATTTGATCCTATTCAAATGATGTCTATGAATCTAGTTTATTAGGCAAAGTGCCTAAAACACCTTTTACTTGGTAAAAGTACAAGTGTCATCGATCTGTTAGCCCTCGTTCATAGTGACGTAAGTGGGCCCATATCTAGCTAGGCTAGAGGTGGATATGAACACTTCGTAACCTTTACGGATATGGCATCGCGTTATGGTTATGTGTTTCTTTTGAAACACGAATCGGAAACTTTTGATAAATTCAAATAGTTTCGACACGAAGTAGACAGATAGATCGGCTAAAGTATTAAATTGTCATGGTTAGACCGTGATGAAAATACTTAAGCAATAAGTTTCATAATTACTTGAAAGAGTATAGTATTTTTTCAATGTGGACTCCTCCGGAACACCTCATCCTGACGGTGTGTCCGAACAGAGAAACCAAATTTTGTTGGACATGATAAGGTTAATCATGAGTCGCTCTGAGCTACCATTTTCCTTCTAGGGATACGCATTAAACAGTGCAATACTTATTTTGAATAAGGTTCCATAAAAAAAATCTGTTTGATAGACTTCATATTAGATATGAACATGAAAGAAACTGGGTTTTCTCATTCCTGGAGATTTGGGAATGCTAGGCATATGTTTGGATGATACCAAACTAGAACCCAAATCGGATAAGTGCCTAATTATAGGTTATCCCAGGGTAACCAAAGTATAGTACTTATACAACTCACAAGAGAACAATGTAATTGTTGTTCGCCATACGGTTTTCCTAAGAGGAATACCTATATGCAGTGGTAAGTGGGAGGAAAGTAAACCTCGATGAAAATCGAAGTAATACTGTTCCAGACACCGATTCCTTAACGGAACACAAATAGTTCATCAGGGATGAAACAATACCACAATCTTCAAATACACAAGAACCGCATAAGTCGGAGAGAGTCACAAAACAACCTAGGAGGTATGGGTTTCTGATCTCACCTCGTAAAGATGTCAATCTTATTGAGGAACATGAACTGACTACATATGAGGAAGTGATACAAGGTATCGACTCTCAATCATGGCAAAGTGTCATGACATCCGTAATGGATTCCATGTATACCAACCAAGTTTGAACACTAGTTGATGTACCAGAAGGCATTGTGCCTATTGGTACTGTATAAGTCTTCAAGGAAGACATACATGGATGGCAACATACAAACGTACAAAGCTAGGCTTGCAGCGAAAATGTATCGTTATCAAAATTATATCGATTACGACGAAACCTTTTACTCGTTGCCATTGATAAATCCATTTGGATAATGCTTGCTATTGTTGCATGTTTCATTTATGAAATATGACAGCTGAATGTCAAAATCGCTTTCCTTAAACGAAAACCTTTTGAGGATGTTTACAACATCCTGACGGTTTTTTTTGTACCAAAATAGGCAAACAAGGTTTGCAAGTTAATTCGATCCATTTATGGATTGAAGCAATCATTGCATTCTTGGAACTATCCTTTTGATGTAATCATAATGGTGTATGATTTAATTCAAACGAAAATGATTCTTGTGTATATAAGGAGGTTAGTGGGAGTGCACTGACAGTGATTGTCCTAAAAAAAATGATGATATATCATTTCTTGGAAATGACATTCCCATAATACAATCGGTGAAAGCTTGGCTTTCGTGAAAATTCTCTGTAGAATACTTGGGAGAAACAACCTTTATTCTAGGAATAAGGATCTACTAGGATAGATCTAAAAGTTGTTGGAACTCTCCGAGAACTCATACATTGAAATAAATGTACGCGACCTGATGTCTCATATGCTTTGAGCATATGGAGTCACAATCAGGCCAATCCAAGTGATAGTCACTGGATTGATGTTAAGAACATCCTTAAGTATCTTAGATGAACTAAGGAAGCTATCTTATACTATGGAGAATGAGAACTTGAAGTGACAGGGTTCACCGTTGCAAGTTTCCTAACCGACAAAAACGACTATAAATCATAATAAGGGTACTATATAGTTTGAATAACGGAACAGTGAGCTGGAAATCTTCCAAGCAAGATATTGTTGCCGAATAAACAACAAAAGCGGAATATTGCTGCAGCTAAGGCAGCAATAGAAGCACTTTGGATATAAATAATCCCAATAAGATTATGTGTAGTTCTGTTAGCAGCTGAGCTAGGCTACATCATAGTCTAAAGAATTAATGGTCTCATCAACGATCCAAGTATATATTTCAACTATTCATCTTATTCGTTCGGATCATACATCGTGGTGATGTGATGATCGAATAAATCGCATCAGATGATAATTTTTCAAATCCGCTGACGAGAGCAGTTTCTCAGCAGAAGTTTGAGCGACCCGTACATAGTTCAGGTGTAGGACACTTGAGTGATTGGATATAGGCCAAGTGGGAGATTTTTGGACAATTTTGACCTATAGCATCACTATTTGTACAGAACATGATGTTGTTGTACAAATTAACTATGTGACAAGGGAAATTGCTCTTTTATCATTTGTAATTGGATTACAGGGATATATAAACGATAAAAGTACATATGATTAGTACCAGATTAATAAGATATGAGACAATATTAATCCATTAAATTTTAATCATTAAAACATCACTAGTCGTAGTATTATCAAGAATTGACATCGATAATGCTGAATAGACTAGTATTGCACTTGTGCAAATTGTGGGAGCATAACGATATAGTTCTCATATATTTAAGTATTGGATACTTATGCAAGTGTGATAGGAGGTTGTGTTTACCGATGGTACGGAAACAGCTTCGCTCTGGATAGACCCCTCGGAATTCCATTGGTAGTATGACTATGTGTCTATGGAAGTCTGAATCAGGGTAGGTGTATTTGGTCTTAACCTGAGACTTGCATCGCTAATACTTGCGACAATCAATATACTTTGGTTTTGGTCGTCCAGGGCTTTAACAGGTTCTGTTTACGCCTCTTCTGGGTATATTGAGAATTGTAGTGTATTGGGTGTGATGTCAAGATGGAAGTATCACTTCAGTCATATGGAGATGATGGTCACGTAGGATACGGAACTGGTGCTCTTATATGCTGCAGCTATCAGGATAATATGACTAGGTCATGTTTATCCGATTATAGAGACTAGTTACCAGAGATCCGATATGTGCTTCGTATGGGGCAGACACAATTCCAGCCCCAGGCCTAGCACATGACATCCGATACTGGATCGCAATACGCAATACTACGTATACTACGCCTCATACAGATTACATATTCCTTTAAGAATATTTCTGGAGAATTGGGTAGGCACGGTGCTTTGCTAGATGCCAACCATATCTTGTAAATCGGTAAAAGTCGCTTCCCGAAGATTCACCGATGACGTATGACTCGAACATAATTAATCTACGATTAATTATAAGAGAGAGAAAATTAATCTATGATTAATTACGGAGATATTTTATCTGGGATAAAATACTATTTAAAGAGAGAGAACGATTAATTTGGAATTAATCGATAAAATAATATATTCGATATATTATACGAAATTAGATTTCAACTCGGAATTAAAATTGGATTTTAATTCGGGCGAACGAGTTAATTTAGAATTAATTCGCTAGCGACGTGAATAGTAATTTTGCTAGGCATAATTATTTAATTAAATTTTATTTAATTATGTCGCAATGGAAAATTCGTTAATTCGGAATTAGCGAACCTGAGCCCGGGATGTGTTGCGGGTCCACTCGTATTTTGAATCAAGTGGGGCCCACAAATCACATCACAAGTCAAATCACTAGTCAACTTTTTCCAACTTTTTGGTTGATGTGAGTTGTTGGAGATTTCTTGTTTATTACACAAGCTTGACTTGTGAAAGACTTATACCAACCTTTTTTGAAAAATTTGGAAATGGTATTTGTTTTAGGAAAGCAAATACACAACACACAACAACACCACTTCTCTCTCTCTCTCTCTCCCTCCAACTCACGGCAAAGTGCCTTTTTCTCTCTTATTTTCCTTCAATGCCGAGAGCAACAAATAGACTCAAAGGGGAATTTTGTTGCAATTTTCTCCATTGCTAGCACATCAAATGGTCATTCAAAGGTGATAGGGAAACAAACCCTTGAGCATGGAATCATTCACAAAGCTTGAAGCTTGAAGATCCAACAAGGGGACCTTGGCCGAAACATACAAAGAAGAGAAGCTTGGAGTAGAAATTTTTTGATGTCATCACATCCAAAAGCCGATCAAAGTGAGTATTTTCGCAACTTTACTTTGATGTATTCGCACTTTTCATCGCTTAATATGATCTTGGTTTGACCTAGAATACCCAACATCTCTCTACATATAAAGTTTTAAGACAATAAAAGTTATAAACAAATAATAGTAAAAACATTAAGAAATTAATAAAAATTTTAGAAAAATAATAAATATTCTATTGTATCAGATCGGGTTTGATTTTCAAACCCATGACCCGACCAACAAATATCGAGTCGGGTTAATCCGAAAATATATATTTATTTTTTTCCAAACCCGAACAGATAGGGTTAAGTTGGATCAGATCGCAGGTTGACCCGAAAATGTGAACACTCTTAGAATTATTGGGATGAATGGAGTACAGTTTTTTGCAATACAAAATTTTATCTAAAAATAAGGTATTTAATTATTAAAATAAGAATAATGGGTGTGTAGTCTTTTTCATAATAATAATAATAATAATAATAATAATAATAATAATAATAATAATAATAATAATCACATCATCACTATAATTTTCCCTTGGATTCTTTTGCCGTGGTTTTTTTTTTTTTTTTTTTTTTTTTTTCTGAAAGAAAAAAACTTATGTATCACTGAGATGGTACCAAAAAAATTATTCCTTCTAAACAAGAATGGAGTTGAAAAAGAAAATTATATCGGAGTGGTGTTTAGTTGTCGTTTTAAAATGCTGGCCTCATTATAAGATAATTATTGGTTTTTCTTTTTTTCCTTTTCTTCCTTTTTTTTTTTTTTAATTTTTTTTTTTTTTTGGATATGAAGCATGTCGTTATTAATATATAAGACAAATTTGGAGTGACTCTAACAATTCATTAGCATATAGACAATTGTTACCTAAAAATCGATAATAGGTCTGACGGTCAAGTCCAATCTATAAGGTATATATTCATGGTGAACTCAAGCCACGTTAACTGAGGTAAACACTAGGGATCGTGTTTGGAAGGTACATATGCATCAAAATGAGGCCTTCAATGTACGACGAACCCTTGGCCAAGCCCATTTGGGGGGACTTTGGCCCTCGAGAATGCTTGTGGAACGAGCTAATAAAGAATCAATAATTATAGAAGGCCTAAAGTAGTCCAAATAGATTCTAACCCAAACACAGGCTCATAAACAGTTTTGTGTTGTTGGAGTTGGTGTTTGTAGCGTAAATCTGAATAATGTATTACACATTTTATTATTTATTAATGAAATAACTATATTTTCATTTTATACCTTATTAATGATATTGTCATTATGCATATTAGATTGAGTATAAATATGCTAAGAATGACATCGACCTTAGAATAGTCTTGTAGTAATACTGGACACTAGGTGATCTGATATTGGGATAGTATTACTATTATAAAATATTCTTAAAGTAAATATTTTTAGTCGTTGGTTTTGGAATACGGTCGAATTCCTATAACCTAAAATTCTAGCACATGTCGTATATTAGAATTGGAGTTCCAATGGTTTAACCATATGTACCATGAGCTTTGGAAGCTCGTATAGACGTTTGGGTATTGGTTGGACTGAATTCTAAATGACTCACATGTGATTCCTAATAGTTGGAAATACACACCACCGTCAATAGGAATCTCCTCGAGTCAAGTAGCATATGTAATCCTTTGACGATAGGATAATATTGATTTTCTGAGAGATCCTCCACACTTTGATGCCATGTATGTCAAAAATCTGTCATGGTCTGGCCTTTAGATGTTCGTTGGGTGTAGACCGATGCACTCTTTAATCAAGTGCGAATCAAGATATGATCTGTCGGCCCATATGTATACCATAAGAGGTTTAGGTATCCATGTAAGTAAGTCATGATTCTGAAAACTTTGGCCAAAGTCGATCACCTAGGGTGGATCGCATATATAAGAAATGGTTCCTGATTAGTTGTAAAGAATTGTGGACATGTCGACATGAGATGTGCGCCTAAAAAACTTGATTGTGTATTCTATGTTTCCTAAGCACAACTCGGATAGCCTACGACAGAGGGATTGATAAACATATGTAATGACCTCGACTTTTACAGTTCAAAAAGATTGTTCGTGTTCCTCGCGAATTTGGAGTTGGCCGAATTGCGTATATATTAGCTAGGCTTATATGACGAATGTGTTCGAACTTAGAGAGTCCCAATATGAAGTGTTCTCATTGAGCACTTGAGTAGCCAATTAATTTTGATAAAAGATAATATTCGATATTATAATTATCAACTAAGAAAATCAAGTGTTATTGGATAACATTGATTATTTACTTTGACTTAATTGGATTAATTTGATTAATTCAATAATTACACAAAGGCTTAATTGTAAATTCATAAATATCTCTGCCATTTGAGGATATTTTGCTAATTCCAAATATGTAATTATAGGTGCTTTAGGCTTGATTTAATTGAATTAAATCAAAGTGGTAGATATACAACTAATCCATTAATTAAGTTTTGTCTTGATTTAATTGGATTAAATAAAAGTGGAAGACATGTAACTAGTCCATTAATTAAACTTTGTCTTTATTTAATTGTATTAAATTAAATTGGTAGACAAAGGTGATTAGTCATACCTAATTATACATATTTGGATAAATTATATTAAGGCCACATAAAAGTTGATTAGAACTTTTTTTAATTAAAAATTGCCTAAGTTTTGCTATAAATAGCAAGCTCGAGTAATATTTTAATTAAGCTTGTGAAAGCTAAATACAAGTAATTCTTGTAGAAATTAGCCTAAGTTAGAGAAGTGTTTTGAGAAGCTTTGGAAGGTCTCTACAAAATTTCATATAGGAGAAATCAAGATTGGATCTTGGAGTGAAGCTTGCTAGAATTGGAATCAAGATTGGATCTTGGAGTCAAGCTTGCAAATCTTGGAAATTCTCCAACCATTTCAACAAATGAAAAGGAGATTGGATCTTTGTATCAAGCTTAATATGTAATATTTGATCTTCTCCTAACCTATGTTCCTCATTAGTGAGTTTTCATTAGTGAGACATATAATTAATAATTATGTTTTGAATGCATGATTACATAGCTTTAAGTTGAAATAAGGCTAATGAATTGTGTGAAGATGCTATGGAAATATAAACACAATATGCTTGTAATTAGGTCAAATATGTTCATATTGGACAAGAAACATTTAATAAGAGTTTGGAACTCTAGATTAAAGCTTAGAGTTATGGCTACCATTTCTAGAATCACTTGAAAACCTTTGGGTGAACTAGAATTATTTATGAGACATTTCTAAATTGGTTTGTGTTTTGATTCAAACAAATGTATATATGTATTTAGAATACATGTATATTAGTTGTATAACATGTGTTGTGGTTGGTTTTGATTTTAAAATTGGTTTTAATGTGTATTGAAATGATTGGAGAAATTTGGAAGTGTTTACGATTGATTTGAAGGTTGAAATTGCTCACTGTCTAAGAGCGGCATCGCGACACTGAGCATCAGACATCCGGGCGTCACGAATCTCACCCTTGTGCGTCGCGACTCCTGGACATTGAGCTCTCACATATTTATCTCGCATATTTGGGCGACACGACTCCCAATCCTCCGTATCGCGACACCGAGAGCTGATGAACACTAAAACTTCATTTTCTCCGCTCTAGAGTTTACGGACTCCGATTTGGTTCTCGTTTTTTCCTACAGACTCGTATTGGAATGCAGTTTTCATTATAATATTTGAAAATACACCTATCTCTGATATCCTTGGATTAGACCCACTTTCACTGCGTTGGGTATTGATCCGACCCGAGAGGTTCCACAACTGCCCCAACATAATGATATCAGTAGTAAGGCTTAACCACTCAACACATGTTGTATGTTTGATATATATTTGAATTTATGCATCTATATTTTAATTTAATTATGCATAAGTCATATTGGATATGTATTGCATGTTTTAAATTAAAACTTTGGCCTAATTATGTTAATGACTTGATTGTCATAAATCTCCAATGATTAGGTGATTACTTTATTTTAAGTAATAGTACTAGTAATGTTGGATTATTATTGGAAGGTCCGTCTTGTCAATACGAAGATGAATGAGTTCTTACTACTTATATCCAAGACTGTCATTATTGTGAGGGTATAAGTGCTGGGAACTTAGATCGCTCCGGTAAAAAATTAGATGCAGCGTGACGAGTTAACGCAGTCACCCAATACTGTCATTATTGTTAGGGTGTACATACGAAGCTCATTAGTGCACATTGACAAGTATATACTTGGAATACGTCTTAATCCAAGACTGTCGATAGTGTGAGGATAAAAAATAGTTCAGAACCAAACTACGAGTCACATGAATGTGATTAACCTTGGAAGTCTACCTAATGAATTTATAAAGGCCAAAACCATCGATAGTGTGAGGTTGGAGTAAATGTCATGTGATCCACTTCCCGCTATGAAAATTTGATAGTCAAATTTCTATTTTCCCGTTAAGGGAGTTTACGGAATCACGTAAAGTAGTGGAAGGACACTAATAGTTTTAAAATTCCGCAACCAATTAGTGTTATTATTTTGAACTGAAAAATGTTCTACTACTGTTTAAAATGTTGTCATATAGATGGTTCCCGCAAATCTATTGATGCGACTTTTGGATTCTAATAAACTAAAAGGAGCCGAGAACTATTTCGAATGGGAAATGAACATTCGCCTTGTCTTGGAGTTTGAAAAATTAACCTAAGTAACTATCAATCCACTGCCTCTTGAAATCGATCCTGACACCACTCCTAAAGAGCGAGAAACTTTTAAAAAATGGAAGGATGACAACCTTAGGGTGAAATCCTACATTTTAGGATTTATGGTTCAAGATTTGTTGAGACAGTACATAGAGGTACCGAATGCTTGGAGCATTATGCAAACACTCAAGAAGTTGTTCGAGGCAAATCAAAAGATAGAGATATATCATAGGTCTAAGGAATTGTTCCAAGCTACACTCAATGATGGAGCAGCTGTTAGCATTCATATTTTGAACATGATTGACCAGATCCAATATTTAGAATGACAAGATATTGTGATTGATGAATGGCTAGGTGATGAGCGGAAAATATATCAATATTTACCGCCCCTTTTACTAAATATTTTTGTTTAGTTTCTCGGGTTTGATGAACGTTTTGATGTGTTTTAGTTTATTTTGCAGATAAAATAATATTGGGACACAATGAAATCATTTAGGATGAAATGTGGGTCAAATAAGGGCAAAAATTGGCCTTGACATATTGATTTTGGAGATTGGAAACTTGAAAGGGCGTTTCAACGAAGTGCAGTTTTGGAAATTCCAGTTTTGCGCATCTGTCGTATTTTGGGCATAACTTTTTACTCCTATATCGGATTGAGCTGATTCAAGTTCCAGATTAAAAAAGACTCAAAGATCTACAACTTTGAAAGACAAAATAATTTCGAATTCTGAATATTTCATGCCCGAAATTGATGAACCATCCAGAAGTGTGTTGTGTGTAATTGTTAAAGTCATTTTCAATCATTTTCAAAGCAAAAAATAAATTAATAAATAAATAATAAAAATTATCAAATCACCACCAAACATGATAAACAATTAGTGGAGCAATTAATAATGGATTTGGTGGAGCAATTAGTGGAGAAATTAATAATTGATTTGGTGGATGATTTGATGGAGGTAAAATTTTGCCTATAAATACCAAGTCATTTCATTTGTAAATTCATACTTTCTTCTAAGGAATTCCTTAAGAATACTAAGAAGATTGTATCTTATTTGTTTATTTACAGCTTTCAATAATTAATTTCCGCTTTCGCACTTTCTTTTCTTTACTTTTCAGTTTTTACTTTCCGCAATTTACTTTTACACACAGTACTTTTCTTTCTTTAATTTTCATTTTTTACTTTTCAGTAATGAGGAGGTAACTCCCATTTGCTGGGGTAAAAGGTAAAACTTTTATTACTAATATTTAGATTAATCTTCCTTAATTATAATATATAAACTAGTTAAAACCTGACTTAACGAGGATACCGCCATATTGGTCGGTTGATAATTATTTAAATTGGTTTTAACCTGACTAAACTGGATACCGCCTAATTGGTCGGTTAGTAATTAATTATTAATTTGACTTAATCTGGATACCGTCTATATGGCTGGTTGGTGATTATCATGCAAAGTTAATATATTATATTAAGGGAGATATCTAAAATAGAAGTAATAAAAGTGGATCTTTTTACCTCAGCATTTTCTTTTATTGTAATTTTACTTTATTTACTTTTCAGCAATTTACTTTTCAGCAATTTACTTTTCAGCAATTTACTTTACAGCAATTTACTTTTCAGCATTTATTTTTCAGCATTTAATTTTCAGTATTTATTTCAGCATTTACTTTTCAGCATTTACTTTCAGCATTTAATTTTCAGTATTTAATTTTCAGTATGTTACTTTATGTCTTTTATTTTATTTAAGTTTTTTTTACTACCCGTAAATATGTGTCGTAACTAAGCCAGTTATCTAGGGTTGTGATGAAATCTAATATCACCGGTTTATAAGGGGTTAAATTATAGTTTGGGTAATTTAAAGGTTTACTTATTAAGTCTTAAGCTTAATGCGTCTTGTTAATTGGCCACTAATAAGATTGATGTGGTAAATCTAAAATAAACTTGACAAAGGAATTTTAGGTTTCAGCCTTAGACTTAATAGCCCACGATCTTCCTTGAGGATAGATAACCCTTTAATAGATTTCCTTACAGGATAGACATATACCTGTCGGGCGGGGGTAGCCATAATTGGAACTTAAACTTAATGAATCCAGATAATTTGGTTGACATAGACATATGGATCAATTGGGTTAAACTGGGTATTTGCGTCTGACCATCGACAGAGGCTTTTGCATAATTTAGTGTTCCAGGTTAGTAAACCGATTTATTACACAAACATAAATTAACCACTTCATCTTTAAAATGATATTGGAAGAAATCACAACCCTAAATAGTTTTTAATATTGAATTTTCTTAAACCTACATTCGAGCAATTTTATTTACTTGTTTTTAAATTCAAAACCTTCATCATTTCAAATCAATCAATCAACATGTTAGATACTAGTAATCATTTGACCTCATAAAATTAATAGATTAGGTATTAAGTCCTCGTGGGATCGATACTTTTTATACTACTTGAACGATACGTGTGCTTGCGTTATACGCGTGTGTAAGCACCGGTCAAGTTTTTGGCGTCGTTGCCGGGGACTTATTTATCTTTCACTATTATTTTTGGGGTTAGATACGTTACTTGTATCCAATTTCTTTTAACTTATAGTTTTTTTTTCTTGTGTTTCAGGTTCTCAGAAACTACATGAGACAAACCAGAAGCTTTGAACTCCGATCGCTTGACCCAGAAATTGAAAGAACCATCAGACAGTTGAGAAGGGAAAGACGAGAAGGCCAAGAAGCAATTATTAACATGGAACCTGAACCTTTGAACGTTGCACCACCGATTCCCATTCGAGATAGAACCATTCCGGTGGTTGACGACTCATTTCTTGTATTGTACTTCCTCCCTTGCCAGCAAATGCAGGTGACATCAAAACATGCATCCAGATGATTCAGCAGTCAGTACAGTTTGTGGGGAATGCAACTGAAGATCCTAATGCCCACATCAGCAACTTCCTGGAAGTTTGCGATACTTTCAATTACAATCGAGCAGCTGAAGAAGCAATAAAACTGCGGGTTTTCCATTTTCCCTGAAAGACAGAGCTAAAGCTTGGCTACATTCACTACCAGTAGGTTCCATCACAACTTGGAACACTGTAGCCACAATATTCCTTGCAAAGTACTTTCCACCAGCAAGAACTGCAAAGTTGAGGAATGACATCACATCTTTTGTACAACAAGATTCAGAATCCCTTTGCGAAGCTTGGGAAAGATTCAAAGATTTACTCCGGAAATGTCCTCATCATGAGATCGCAAAGTGGCTACAAGTCCAAACCTTCTACAATGGACTTTCTGGAATAATGAGAACCACAATTGATGCTGCTGCTGAAGGAGCTTTAATGGCAAAAGGAGAAGATCAGGTCTGGGACTTAATTGAAGAAATGGCCAACAACAATTCTTTATGGCCAACAGAAAGGAGCATGATCCAAAGAATTGCAGGAATTTATGAAGTTGGAGCCAACACAGCACTAAATTCCAAGCTGGATGTGATATACAAATGTCTAGAAACACTTAGCACGCAAGTTGTGAACATCGCTGGAACCACAAGTTCACCATATGAAGGAGCACCAGAACCAATTCAACATAAAGAAACAGTGAACTACGTTAACAATTTCAACAGACAGGGGAATAATCCATATTCCAACACCTACAACCCATGGTGGAAGAATCATCCCAATTTTTCATGGAGCAACAATTCACGGCAAATGAACAATCCACCACATGGATTCCAGTAACAGAACAAAGGCCAGGAGCATGAAAAATAACCAGGAATAATAGAAGTGATGGCCCAGTTGAAGAAGCAAGAAGCAAAATACGATGTTTTAGCAGCTATGGTTCAAAATCAAGTAGCATTGAATCAAAGCCATTAAGCCTCTATTAAAGCACTGGAAAATCAAATGGGACAACTGGCCAATGCTCAGAGTTACAGACCGCCAGGTACCCTTCTTAGCAACACAGAGCCAAATCCAAGGAACATGGGAAATGAGCAATGTCATGCCATCATGTTAAAAAGTGGTACTGAAATCAACAAAGATGTTGGAATCAAGGCAACAATTGAAGATATACCAAAAGAAACAAATCAACAGATGGAGGAAAAAGAAGCAAAGGAAAAAGAACAGATCACTCCACCTCTACCTTTTCCTCAGTGTCTTCAGAAAAACAAACTGGACAAGCAATTTGCTCATTTCCTGGAGGTGTTCAAAAAGCTGCACATCAACATTCCATTTGCAGAAGCCTTGGAACAAATGCCCAGTTATGTCAAATTCATGAAAGATATTCTTTTATGAAAACGAAGATTGGGAGACTACGAGACAGTAGCATTATCAGAAGAATGCAGCGCTATCATTTAGAGGAAACTTCCTCCAAAATTGAAAGATCCTGGCAGTTTCACTGTTCCTTGCACCATAGGAGAACATGACTTTGGTAAGGCTTTATGTGATTTAGGTGCAAGTGTTAACTTGATGCCTTTTTCTATTTTCAGGAAACTGCAGATTGGAGAAACAATGCCCACTTCAGTCTCACTACAACTTGCTGATAGAACGCTCGTATTTCCAAGAGGCGTAGTTGAGGATGTGCTGGTCAAGGTTGACAAATTCATTTTCCCAGCAGATTTTATTGTCCTTGATATTGAGGAAGACGCAGACGTGCCAATCATCCTCGGGAGACCATTCTTGGCTACAGGTCGAACCATTATTGATGTACAAAAAGGAGAACTAACCATGAGGGTACAAGACCAAGAAGTAACATTCAATGTTTTCAAGGCCATGA
This sequence comes from Zanthoxylum bungeanum, assembly GCA_019454045.1. Lineage (NCBI taxonomy): Eukaryota > Viridiplantae > Streptophyta > Magnoliopsida > Sapindales > Rutaceae > Zanthoxylum > Zanthoxylum bungeanum. Next base: position 112,845 of record SKCR01033288.1, read on the forward strand.
ATTTCCCAGATGATGAAAAGAAGGAGGAATGTTTCAGACTTGATGTGATACATAGTACCGTTCAGAACTCTGATGAAAGACAAAGTTCTACTGACAAACTTAAAGCATGTCAATTACCTGTGGAGCCTGAAGATAAAGTGCACTGCGTACTGAAGAAGCCTATTCTTGCACTACAAGCAACAGAAGAGAAAAAGTTCCACCAACTCAACGAATTGGAGGAATTTCACATACAGCCTTTTGAGGATGCCAAATTGTACAAGGAAAAGGCAAGAAAAAGACATGATGAGAAGTTAGTGCGCATACAACTGGAACCAGGGTAGAAGGTACTGTTAAACAAATCAAGCGTGAAATTCTTCCCATGGAAGCCAAAATCACGGTGGTCAGGTCCATTTGTGATCACCAAGGTTTTACCAGATAGAGCCGTTGAGATACATGACTCCAACAAAACTTTCAAGGTTAAAAACAAGCGTGTTAAGCACTACTGGGGAGAATCATTTGAGCGACAAAAATAAAGTGTCACAGTTTCAGATCCAGCTTAACGTTCGAGAAGTCAAGTCTAGCTGATGACTTTAAACTTAGCGCTCGCATGGAGGCAAGCCATGCAATTTTTATATATATTGTGATTTGGTGTGATTTAATTTTGTGTGTTTAGTTTTTGTAGATTAAGTCATTTTAAGATGGAAGAAGCTCTGACAAATCTTCACAAGCAATTTCATTATCTCCCTCAAAAATCTCTGATGAAAGTTTACAAAGCTCGCTTGGAACGGATGAGACTACTAACAATCCATGGTGTTCCTAATGACATTCGATGGGTAATTGAAGCACGAGTCTGATTGGCAGGTGAGTCTTCTGACTCTTTTATTTCACATCTGTCTGGTTTTGGAAGAAGCACCTATGCAAAGAAACGTAGAGCTAAGCAAATGGGTGTTTGTTACAAATATGCACGCTGGAATTGCAACACTCGCTGTCGTTATTTAGGAATGGTTTCTGATAATCGCGAAGATAAAATTAAATTCATTAAGGATGGCTTGAGTAAGGAGTCTGTAGATAATATATCTTCGACTCTTGAGACGCATCCCAGTGGATATGTTCATATAGTCATTCGCAAATTACATACACAATTCCAAAAAGAAAGACAACAATTAAGTCTGGGGAATCTGACTCAAAAAGACCCTGTTTGCCAATTTATAAGAAAATTGGATGGGAAGCTTGTCCCTGACGCATAGACGTCAATCAAGCCACTACTTTTCTTGTACATATTATATCTCTTTGTCTTTTCCTGATAATTGTGAATTGTTTTGTTGTTTTCTTTTATTTTCTCCGACAGGATCCAGACTTTTTTGACTATCACGATTTATTTTACTATTAACTAATAATTGTCATTTGGCAGGTACTAGTGCTATTATTTTACTCACCTTTTTTCAGGTATTATAAATTCAACTCATCATTGCACTTTTGAAGACATCCAGAGTAAAACATGGAAGCCACTTCAAGAATACGAGTTGAAAACATTTGTGTGTTTTGCGGTAGTAGTGTTGGTACTAAACCACAATATATAGAAGCAACACAAGAATTGGGTCGAGTCTTAGCTGCAAAGAATATGCACTTAGTATATGGCGGAGGCAATCTTGGACTTATGGGGATCGTTTCAAAAGCCGTACAAGAAGGAGGCAGTCACGTTTTGGGAATCATCCAAAACCCTTGACAGAAGCAAATCTTATTGAACCATCAAACGGAGAGGAACTGATTGTGCCAGGTATATATGAACGACTAGTAGAAATGATTAACCGTGCTGATGCTTTTATTGCTTTGCCATGTGGCTTGGGTACATTGGAGGAAATTTTTATAGTGTTATCTTGGGCGAACTTGAACATACACCAGAAACCAATTGGGCTGTTTAACGTTGATGGATTTTATGATTTTCTTTGTGTGTTTCTTGATGATTCCCAGATAAATGGGTTCGTGTCAAAACCTTTAAAAGAACTCATCTTCACTGCCAGAACTGCTCCGGATCTAATTGACCAAATCTTAGCCTATGAACCACAAATTGACCCTATCCTTTCAAAGATAAATTGGTCTGAGGACGATCGTGGTAAGAGTCGTCGGATTAATCTGGATCTTAACCTTTAATTTCCTGTAGAATTTCAGCTAACCAGGTACTATCTTCTACACTCTTCTTCTACTGTTTAAGACATTGAGGACAATGTCTCATTTAGGTTTGGGGGATAGAATTAGTTGATTAGTATCTTGTTTTTTAGTTGTGTGTTGTTTTTAGTCCAAAATTTTTCGAAAAATACAAAAAAAAAATTGAAAATTTTTCAAAAATTACAAAAATATTTTGCGTTTTTGTGTTTTTATTTTGACTAAAAATGTGAAATTGGTAAGAGATAACTGAGTAAGGATTTTTCACTCCTGAAACGTATCTCAAACCTAATTCGGAACAAGCTAATTTTTGTTTATTTCATTTTGAATTATTTAATTTGTGAATTCTCCATAATATTGACTAAAAAAGTTCTTCATATGCTCAGTTAGCAGATATTATCAACTTGCATAGTAACATACAGACATGAGTTGTAATTGAAAAGTTTATAATATTTAGTGCTCTAGTTTAATTGGAGAAAGCATCTCAAAAAATGATGGAGTAAAAAAAAAATAAAACGTCTGAGATCCGAGTTATTAAGTCTGTAAGGGTGTTTTAACACCTAGTGCCCTAAAGCCAACTGGTTTGGGAGTCACTGACCCAAAGCTCGCTACATGGATCAAGGATGTTGCAAAAAAATATATATATCTGAAGTCTGAGTAATTAAGTCCGTAGGGGTGTCTTAACACCTGGTGCCCTAAAGCCAACTGGTTAGGGAGCCACCGACCCAACACTCGCTACATAGATGGAAGATATTGTAAAAAAATTTAAAAAAAAATCAAAAATCAAAGAAAAAAATCAGAAAAATTGTTCCATTGCTGCAAAAAAATGTGAATTCTGATAAAATTTTAGGACAAAAATATTACTCTCTTATCAACTACACTTGTCACTGTTGTGGGCAAAAATGAGTTGATTAATATTTTGTCGACTGTGTATATGGAGAATGGTAAAAATAATCGGAGAATTTTCTTATTCGGTAATTTAGAATGAAACAAAATAACTATTGACTTGGAGTAGAAGTTTCACCTGATTAGTCACTAACTTCTTTATTCTCTTTTCTCTTGTCTTTTTGTTTTTGTGTGCATTAGTTTTATTATCTTTTTACTTTTGTAAAACATTTGTGGGTATCGTTGCTGTAAGCCCTCACGAGACTATAACTCGTCCACTAGGGACACCTAGGGGTTTAAAGGCTTGTTGCATATGCTAAATGCAACTGTGATCCCTACGAAAGTGGCTTAATTTAATTTTAATTGTTTCTTGTATTTTATTTTGTTGTTTTGCTCGAGGACTAGCAAAATGTTAGGTTTGGGGGTGTGATGAGCGGAAAATATATCAATATTTACCGCCCATTTTACTTAATATTTTGTTTAGTTTCTCAGATTTGATGAACGTTTTGATGTGTTTTAGTTTATTTTGCAAATAAAATAATATCGGATCTCAATGAAATCATTTAGGACGAAATATGGGTCAAATAAGGGAAATTATTGGACTTGATATTTTGAATTTGGAGATTGGAAACTTGAAAGGGCGTTTCAACGAAGTACAGTTTTGGAAATTTCAGTTTTGCGCATTTGTCGTATTTTGGGGATAACTTTTTACTCCGATATCGGATTGAGCTGATTCAAGTTCCAGATTAAAGAAGAATCACATATCTACAACTTGGAAAGAAAAATAATTTCGAATTCTGAAGATTTCATGCCCGAAATTGATGAACCATCCAGAAGTGTGTTGTGTGTAATTATTAAAGTCATTTTCAATCATTTTCAAAGCAAAAACATAAATTAATAAATAAATAATAAAAATTATCAAATCACCACCAAACACGATAAGCAATTAGTGGAGCAATTAATAATGGATTTGGTGGAGCAATTAGTGGAGAAATTAATAATTGATTTGGTGGATGATTTGATGGAGGCAAAATTTTGCCTATAAATACCAAGCCATTTCATTTGTAAATTCATACATTCTTCTAAGGAATTCCTTAAGAATACTAAGAAGATTGTATCTTGTTTGTTTATTTACAGATTTCAGTAATTAATTTCCGCTTTCGCACTTTCTTTTCTTTACTTTTCAGTTTTTACTTTCCGTAATTTACTTTTACGTACATTACTTTTCTTTCTTTAATTTTCAGTTTTTACTTTTCAGTAATGAGGAGGTAACTCCCCTTTGCTGGGGTAAAAGGTAAAACTTTTTTACTAATATTTAGATTAATCTCCCTTAATTATAATATATAAACTAGTTAAAACCTAACATAACGAGGATACCGCCATATTGGTCGGTTGGTAATTATTTAAATTGGTTTTAACCTGACTAAACTGGATACCGCCTGATTGGTCGGTTAGTAATTAATTATTAATTTGACTTTGTAACATCCCGCCTAGGCCATGATGTTACCGGCAGGAGACAGGCTAAACCCATCTCCATAAGCCTCTGAATCTAACGAAATTTCGGCATAATGTATTCGTAACATCATGCAACCTGGCCTGTAGCCAGCATCCAAATACAACCAGAACACAATTAACTCGGCCTCAGGCCGGAAACTCAACATCAATGCATTTATCTACGAGGCCTCAGGCCTGAACTCAATAAACAAAATGCAAATACTTAGCCTCCGGCCAGAACTCAAAATAAACTATGCTATTACATGATTTATACATATACAATACCAATACAATTATAAAGACAAGGGCCGTGAGGACCCATAACTCGACCCAGGACTTGACTCCTCCTCGACTGCAATTGGGGCGATCCACTGTCTTCAAGCCTTCACCAAAAGCTGCAAGTTATAAAAGACAGCTACAGACCTGCAAAACTAACAACGGAAGTGATGTGAGTCGTAATGACTCAGTAAGTAATCATGTAAACATTAACAAAACTAATTTGACTTTATAGCTTATATCCGTTTATTTCCGTGTCACCTGCTATTAGTCTTTTTACCCGAACATACACCTATATATATTAACTTCTATTAAAATCCAAACAACTCATCATGTTCTATTTCATAAACTAACAGGTTAAGATTCATTTTACTTTTTCTGTGCTGTTCTGATTATTCTCTTTACCTTTTTCTGTTTTCTCTGAGCTAATTCTAGATCTGACAGTTATTATAGCTTTCTTTCCTTTATTATCTTGAAATATCATCAAATCAAATAATCAAGATTTATTTCTGTTAACTATCCAATCCACTATCACTATCCATGGTTACATGCATGTACTATTATTTCATCATGACTAGCATCCTTACAGTATGTTCTTTCTAAATATGCAAGTAACTCATACAATCAACCGTGACATACATGCACTAACATAAGATCATACTTATATGTACTCATACCTCACGAAGTGGTAACTATATACTTATGAATATGAAATTATGTAATCATGCATCAATATCATTTATATGCATCTCAAATGGATTTCTAGGATGTATGAATTCGTATGCATGTCTTATAAACTGTACTTTACTTGAACACACCATGCTTTTGAAAAATGTTTTCTGAAAACTCTTTTTGAAGAACCATTTTTCTAAAAGTCTCTTTCTAATCTCATTTCTGAAAACTTTATTTTACTTTCTCTTTCTGGAAAAGTTCTTTCTGAAAAATTCTATTTCTAAAAACTTCGTTTTTCTAAAAACTGTCTTTAAAATAATGTTTTATAAAAAAAACTATTATTTAAAGTCTGAGTTCTGAAGTTTGAAAACTTTATACTAAAGATCTGAAAACTAAAAACTGATAATACTTGATGCCCAGGACCATAACTCAACTGCGGCATCTCTGAAAACTGAAAATCAAAATCTGCAAAACTGTTTCTAAATACTGTGTACTGAAAGTCTGAAAACTGAAAACTGGGTATTAAAAACTTGAAAAATTGTTCTCTGTATGTTGAAAACTGAATAAACTCTACGTCCAGGACCATAACTCAACTGGACGTCTCTCTACACCCACGACCATAACTCAACTGGGTGTACTCGATGCCCAGGACCATAACTTAACTGGGCATTTCTGAAATTAGGATTTCGAGACCCTGTAGCCTCTAGTCCTGCTCGAGGATCTGAGAGCGTCTCCTCAGTCCTCCACATGTACACATGCGTCTAACCGTCAATTCCAAACTGTACAACTGGGATGGGTCAAATCCAAAATCCCGAATCCAAAGTATCCGTCAATTCCGAACTATATCTCAAGTTACATACTGGGGTGAGTTTTTACCTCATGCCCCGAAAACCATAAAATCATAATCTGCAACTCAAACTGTAAAACATTTTCTGAAATACGATTCTTTTCAAAAGCATTTGAAATCTTTCTTTAAAACATTTGAAATTGTTGAAAACATTGTTATCATTGCTCAACTGCTGAAAAATTAAACACACACACACACATGCACTTGCATAAATGCGTGTCTCATGCCTCCCTCTACTGTAGTCCTGATTTCCTCTATAAGGATCTTACTAACTATATGCTCCACTATCAACAAAATGCTTGTTCAAACCAGAACATGCTACATTTTTCTATATATATACACACATTCAAACATCATAACTTAACTTACCTCTATAGCTTACCGTGCTAGTGGCTCACGATCATATATTGCATAAATCAAATTCATTCAGGCAAAATCAAAGTTCTACTACTACATTAAATATCAATATGAAAAAGTTTCAATATCTCAGTTCTTAAACTGATTCGCTAATTTCTAACTAATTACTCGTACTAAAAAATCTCATGTCATAACTCGTTATACTTTCTCATGCTCTGCATAAATTACTCATTTATGCTCTTATCACATTACATATTCATATCCTTACTGATGTTGCTATTTTTCTTATGTAATGCATATTTACAAACTTTTTCTTCATAACCCTAGTTCATATAAGTTTATCTTATTTATAACTTAATCTCATTCCCTAGGGTGTAGTTTCTACATCCCCCATACCCAAGTCTTATTAAATTATATTCATGAATATGACATCATTCACTTGCACCATCTATATATATATACTGGTCTATACCTACGTATGTTTCTCTTTGCTTCTGGCTGCTTCTGTTTATCTTTAACTTATATCTCTACTTATAATTGCTTGCTCTTATCTATATCTGTGTACCAATTCACTAGCTTCTTTCTTCTACGATCATCTTTATATATATATAATAGTTTCATACATATGATTATATATAACTTTATTATAGTACTACTTTCGTACAACGATAACTTCTTAAGAAATCAAAGCATGAGTTACTTACCTGGCTAAGCGAATGCCCGCGATCCGGGTCCGATCTGTCAAAACAAATCACAACACAGGGTCAGAACCGCTATTTGCGGAACTTCTAACTTATCTAAAACAACTACGGACTTTCCCCGAAACACCCGAAACATCCCTGATACTACGATCTAAACTCCATTACTCAAATACATACTTGCTTGCTATTCTAGATTAGCTAAATAAATCCTATTCTCATTTTACACATATGCGGCAAAACTTGCGGAAAAGTTTCCGCAAACGCCACGGAAGAGTCTCGAACCCTCCGAACTAATTCAAAATTACTTAATTACTCTTGCAATGCCATATATACATCATAACTATACTTACGACCATCTACGCTCAATCGCGCGAGAAACGCCGTTTTCCCGGAATCTCGCTAATTCTACCAGATCGATCATATCTCATTCGATTCACCCCGGATTCTACCACTTTTATCGTTTTAACATAATAAGACATATTCAATTCATATAAAAGCAATTCGTTAAACTACGGAATTACCGGAAACATCCGAATATAAATCGATTTACTTTGAAATATGAGATTTGGAACGGAGGGTCGTACCGAAATTCCGAAGCCATATTCGGACTCCCGACGGCCATACGAACGCGCTGGTGCTATCGGAATTCCAATCAGAGTTACTGTTCACATGGGTCTACTATTCATCCGCGACTTTCTTCCTCGTTTTGCATAATTCTGGCCGCTGTTCGGAGAATCCATCTCCGCACACTCGTAGTACTCATCGAGGGCTTCGATTTGGCGGGCGGCACGGCTCGTGAAACGACCCGACGAGCCGGGATCGACACACCCATTCGCGCCTCTTTCTCCTCCGATTTGCCGCCGTTCGCCGGTGATTCAACTCGCCGCCGGCCACCATCAGCTGCACGGTGGCCGGGGCCGTCGATCTGGGTGGTCGAGCCGGCCGGAGGTGGCCGGCAGGCCGCCGGCGCGACCAGAAGTCTTCTAAACGCATAAGGTCGACGGGGGCAAAAATAGGGGTTTGGCTGGTTTTGCTTTTTTTGTAATTTTTGGAAACTTTAAGACTTTATATACCATCCTGGAAAATATCAAATGGGTCCCTGCGAATTTTCTGTTCAGCCCCTATTCTAAAATCTTCTGGAATATCGCAATTTTGGAGCCCTTCTGATGCGATTCTCGAAAAGTGTTCAACACGAAAGTTGTTCGTCTCGAAAAAAAGAGTCCAATGGTCTAAAAATCAGCTCGATCAGAGTTCGTTTGCTAATTCTGTGGTCAAAACAGTAAACTTTACTCGTTGTACGAAAATCGCGTAACCGACTTTTGATCCTACGCGTTTTCCAACGCGACGAAAGTTCATAATCTAATATTCCAACTCATAAGACATCACTTAAACTCTTATTCTTCATCATCATCATGCTCCGAGACTAAAACATCGCTCCGGAAAACTTCTAGAACATTCCTGAAAATCTGGGATGTTACAGTCTTAATCTGGATACCGCCTATATGGCTGGTTGGTGATTATCATGCAAAGTTAATATATTATATTAAGGGAGATATCTAAAATAGAAGTAATAAAAGTGCATCTTTTTACCTCAATATTTTCTTTTATTGTAATTTTACTTTATTTACTTTTCAGCAATTTACTTTCAGCAATTTACTTTTCAGCAATTTACTTTACAGCAATTTACTTTCAGCATTTACTTTTCAGCATTTAATTTTCAGTATTTAATTTCAGCATTTACTTTCAGCATTTACTTTCAGCATTTACTTTTTAGCATTTAATTTTCAGTATTTTACTTTATGTCTTTTATTTTATTTAAGTTTTTTTTACTACCCGTAGATATGTGTCGTAACTAAGCCAGTTATCTAGAGTTGTGATGAAATCTAATATCACCGGTTTATAAGGGGTTAAATTATAGTTTGGGTAATTTAAAGGTTTACTTATTAAGTCTTAAGCTTAATGCGTCTTGTTAATTGGCCACTAATAAGATTGATGTGGTAAATCTAAAATAAACTTGACAAAGGAATTTTAGGTTTCAGCCTTAGACTTAATAGCCCACGATCTTCCTTGAGGATAGATAACCCTTTAATAGATTTCCTTATAGGATAGACATATACCTGTCGGGCGGGGGTAGCCATAATTGGAACTTAAACTTAATGAATCCAGATAATTTGGTTGACATAGACATATGGTTCAATAGGGTTAAACTGGGTATTTGCGTCTGACCATCGACATAGGCTTTTGCATAATTTAGTGTTCTAGGTTAGTAAACCGATTTATTACACAAACATAAATTAACCACTTCATCTTTAAAATGATATTGGAAGAAATCACAACCATAAATAGTTTTTAATATTGAATTTTCTTAAACCTACATTCGAGCAATTTTATTTACTTGTTTTTAAATTCAAAACCTTCATCATTTCAAATCAATCAATCAACATGTTAGATACTAGTAATCATTTGACCTCATAAAATTAATAGATTAGGTATTAAGTCCTCGTGGGATCGATACTTTTTATACTACTTGAACGATACGTGCGCTTGTGTTATACGCATGTGTAAGCACCGGTCACTAGGCCGTAATTTGATTCGGTTTTCTTTGCCTGGAACTTATGGTGGTTTTGTGTTAAAATTCCATATACACTCGATGCAAGCCAGCTATGAAGAATTTCATATCATGTTACGCACGACGGAACATGATTTAAGGAAAGATAACCTCATTTTATGTCTCCATGGTGGAGTTGGCTCTTCAAAGACTTCTGGGAAGTCAAAGAAAATCAAAATGGGGAAGAAGAAAATTTCAAAGAAAAATTCCAAGATGCGCAAAAGTGCAAAATTGCAAGTAGCTCGTGATCAATGTCTATATTATAAGAAGTCTAGACACTGGACGAAGGACTGTCCAGAGCTAAAAGGAAAGCAAGACCCTTAGGTACGATTTATATTTTTCCTATTATTGACATCTCATTAGTCTTACATGTAAATAGTGGTTGGGTGTTAGACACTGACAATCCTACTCATATTTGTAATTCCATGCAGGTCATGAGGGTTAAAAGAAGGTTAAATAAAGGGGAGATCCAGCTTAGAGTTGGCAATGGTGAAACACTAGATATCAAGGCCATAGAAACGGTTGTTCTAGATCTCCCTAATGAATATTAGATAACTGACTGTTATTATGTACCCTCACTTATCAGACAAATAATATCACTGGCAATATTAGATAAATAGGGATATCAAATAAACATTAAGGATAAAACTTTATGTTTATATGATAAAAACAATTATTTGATATGTGAATGTTATTTATCTAACGGTCACTATGTTTTGGAAACATATAAAGATGTCTTTAATGTAGAGGAAAATACAAATAAGAGATTTGAATTAAATAATATTGAATTATGGCATATGAGATTGGGCCACATAGATGTTAGACATCTATTAAAATTAATAAATGATGGTTTGATTGAAAATCTTACCTTAGATCATTATCCAATTTGTGAGTCATGTATCTAATAGAAGATGACAAAAGCCCCATTTTTTGGTGTTGGATATCATATTAGAGATTTATTGGAGCTAATACACAGTGAAATGTGTGGTCCATTAAATCATGTCGTTCATGATGGTTTAACATACTTCGTGACTTTCACGGATGATAAGTCTAGATTTGGATATGTCAATTTGATGAGACATAAATCGGAAATATTTGACAAGTTCAAAATACTCTGAAACGATGTAGAAAAACAGAACCAGTAAATTCATCAAATGCCTTCAATCAGATCGAGGTGGTGAAAATATGAGTGAAGAATTTAGAAGTTATTTAATGGAGAATGGAATTTTTGCCCAATATAGCCCATCAAGAACACCTCAACACAATGGTGTGTCTGAGTATAGAAATCAAACTTTATTGGATATGGTGCGATCCATGATGAGCTATACAGATCTTCCTTATTACCTTTGGGGTTACGTTTTACCTACTGTTGTCCACATACTTAATAGGGTTCCATTGAAAGCTATTTCTATAACTCTCTATCAGTTATGGTTCGATAGAAATCCAAGTCTTAGATATTTAAAGATTTGGGGTTGTTCTGCATATATTAGAGTTGCACAGTGGGATAAACTAGCTACCATGGGATATGAATATAGGTTCGTTGGATATCCTGAAATTTTTTTAGGATATCAATTCTATCATTCTGAGTAAGGAAATGTATTTATTGTTCGCTTTGCCATTTTTCTTGAAAAGGAATTTTTGAGAAATATTGGAATTATAGAAAGATTGAACTTGATGAGTTTGATCCCAACAGTAAGGAATCTGAGATTGAATGATAGATCCAACTAGGTGAAGGATCTACAATACAGATTCTAAGTAAGTCGAACAGAATATCAAGGCTTCATTAGAGATTGTTTTTAACATCTGATATGAGCCTTGATGTTCTCCTCTTGAAGGAAACATATCTGACTACGTATAAAGAAGCGATTGATGAGTGGTAAATCTATCACTATTTCCCACTCATTTAGCCTAATATTTTGTATAGTTACTTGAGTTTTGTGAATATTTTGATGTGTTTTGTGTTATTTTTTAGATAAATAAAGTTTCAGGACATTCTGGAGGTGAATTGGAGCAAAACAGGAAAAACTGGACAAAAAGGGCAAAATCGTCATTTCAGCGTCGCGACGCTGAAGCCTTTCACGTCGCGACGCCCAGAATGCGCCGGATTTGCTAAAATACGTCGTGGACACGTGGACCAATCAGAAAATTTGCTAACGTGCGCCGTCTGCTAAAATGCGCCGATCATGCTATCTTGCGCCATGCCACGTGTCTCTATCTCAACGGACTTGCTAATGTGCTCCTATGCCACCTGTCAAGATCTCACGGTGCCGATAATCGCCCTCCACACATCAGCGTGACGTAAGCAATGACGTCATGAACAGTGCCACGTCATCGGATAAGGATCTGATCTCTTAGCCGCCTCGCCACGTGTCAAGCCGTCATTGTGCCACGATTCACTGTATCTGGCGTCGCGACGCGGGAACTGTTACAGCGTCGCGACGCTGGATCCTTATCTGCGCCTATAAATAGAGCTCGAAATTTCAGATTTTAGTGTACCTTTCCCTCCCACTTCTTTGATGTAATTAGGGAGTTCTTCTCTCTCTAAGTTTCTTTTAATTTAGTTTTGTAATTTTTAATTACGTTCTGTAATAATAATAATTTACTTTCTTTATTTTACAGTTTTTACTATTCACTATGAGGAGGTAACTTCCTTATGCTAGGGTGAAAGGTAATTCTTTTACTATTACTATTTAGATTAATCTCCCTTAAAATAATATATTTACTATTTAAAATTTGACTTAATCAGGATACCGCCAGATTGGGCGGTTGGTAATTTAATTTTGGTTCCGCCTTTATGGCTGGTTGAACTTAAATTAACTTAATCAGGTTACCGCCTATATGGCTGGTTGGTAATAATCACAAGTTTATATATTATTTTACTGAGAGATATCTAAATAAGTAGTAGTAGAAATAATTCCTTTTACCTTAGCATTTTATTTTATTTTACTTTTAAGCTTTTACTTTACTGCAATTACTCTTCAGCACTGTTACTTATTGCTTTTACTTTTAAGTTTTCATTAGCCCTAGCTATGTGTCATAACTAAGTTAGTTATCTAAGGTTGTGATGAATTTCAATATCACGGGTTTATAAGGGGTTAGATTATAATTTGGGTAATATAAAGATTTATTTATTGAGTCTTAATCTTAATGCTCTTTAATTAACTGGCCATTAATTAAATTGATAAGGTAAACTTAAAATGAACTAGACATAGGGATTTTAAGTTTAAGACCTTAGACTCAATAGCCCACGATCTTCCTTGAGGATAGATAACCCTTTAATAGATTTCCTTACAGGATAGGAATATACCTGTCGGGCGGGGGTAGCCACAATTGGAACTTAATCTTAATGAATCTAGGTAATTTGGTTGACATAGACATATGGTTCAATTGGATTATATTAGGTATTTGTAATTGACCATCAGAAGAGGCTTTTACATAAATTAGTGTTCCAGGTTAATAAATCAATATTTTACCCAACTATAAGATAATCACTTCATCTTTAATTAATATTGGAATAAATCACAACCCTAGATAGTTTTTAATATTGAATTTTCTTAAAATCTACTTTCGAATAATTTTATTTACTTGTCTTTAAATTTAGAATCGTCGCCATTTCAAATCAATTAAAAAACCTGTTAGATACTAGTAATCATTTGACCTAATAAAAATTAATAGATAAGGTTTTAAGTCCTCCTGGGATCGATACTTTTTATACTACTTGAACGATACGTACGCTTACGTTATACGTGTGTGTTTACGCCGGTCAAGTTTTTGGCGCCGTTGCCGGGGACTTAGTTATCTTTTACTATTAGTTTACAGGTTAGTTTCGTTACTTGTATCTAATTTTTTCTTTTTACTTATTGTTTTTGTTTGATTGTGTTTCAGGTTCTCAGACACTTCATGAGACGAACCAGAAGCTTTGAAATCCGACCGCTTGACCCAGAGATTGAAAGAACCATCAGACAGTTGAGAAGGGAAATGCGAGAAGGCCAAGAAGCCTTAGTCAACATGGAACCTGAACCTTTGGAGGTTGCACCACCAATTCCCATTCGAGACAGAACCATTCCGGTGGTAGATGGCCTCATTTCCTGTATTGTACTTCCTCCTTTACCAGCAAATGCAGGTGACATCAAAACTTGCATTCAGATGATTCAGCAGACAGTTCAGTTTGGGGGAAATACAATCGAAGATCCTAATGCCCACATCAGCAACTTCCTGGAAGTTTGCGGTACGTTCAATTACAACCGAGGAGCTGAAGAAGCTATGAGGCTGAGAGTTTTCCCATATTCCTTGAAAGACAGAGCAAAAGCTTGGCTACATTCACTACCAGCTGGATCCATCACAACTTGGAACGCTCTAGCCACAAAATTCCTTGTAAAATACTTTCCACCAGCCAGAACTGCAAAGTTGAGAAATGACATCACATCCTTTGTGCAGCAAGATTCAGAATCCCTGTACGAAGATTGGGAAAGATACAAAGATTTGCTCCGGAAATGTCCTCACCATGAGATTCCAAAATGGCTTCAAGTCCAAACTTTCTATAATGGACTTTCTGGACTGATGAGAACCACAGTTGATGCTGCTGCTGGAGGAGCTTTAATGGCAAAAGGAGAAGATCAAGCCTGGGACCTAATTGAAGAAATGGCCAACAACAATTCCTTGTGGCCAACAGAAAGAAATCTGATTCAAAGAATTGCAGGAATATATGAAGTTGGAGCTAATACAGCAGTCAGTGCCAAGCTGGATCAGATATGCAAATTTATGGAGACTCTCAACACTCAAAACATCACTGGATCCACAAGTTCACCATATGGAGGAGCACCAGAACCACACCAACTTGAAGAGACGGTGAATTATGTCAACAATTTCAACAGACAGGGGAACAATCCATATTCCAACACCTACAACCTAGGGTGGAGGAATCATCCTAATTTTTCATGGAGCAACAATTCAGGGCAAAAGAACTATCCACCACCTGGATTCCAGCAACAGAATAAAGGCCAGGAGTAGACAAATGAACCAGTGATGGCAGAGATGTTAGCTCAATTAAAAAGATATGAAGCCATGATTCAGAGCCAATCAGCTTCCATCAAAGCACTGGAGAATCAAATCGGACAACTAGCCAATGCTCAGAGTTACAGACCGCCAGGTAATCTTCCCAGCAACACAGAACCAAATCCAAGGAACCGAGGGAAGGAGCAATGTCAAGCCATTACCTTAAAGAGTGGTACTGAGATCAACAAAGATGTTGGAATCAAGGCAACAATTGAAGATATTCCAAAAGATGCAGTTCCACAAATGGAAGAAAAAGAAGCAAAGGAAAAAGAAAAAGAACAGATCACTCCACCACCACATTTTCCTCAGCGTCTTCAGAAAAACAAACTGGACAAACAGTTTGCTCGTTTCTTGGAGATTTTCAAAAAGCTGCACATTAACATACCATTTGCAGAAGCCTTGGAACAAATGCCCAGCTATGTAAAATTCATGAAAGACATTCTTTCACGAAAACGGAGATTGGGAGATTACGAGACAGTAGCTTTGACAGAAGAATGCAGCGCCATCATTCAGAGGAAGCTTCCCCCGAAGTTGAAAGATCCTGGCAGTTTCACTGTACCTTGCACCATTGGAGAACATTACATCGGTAAGGCTTTATGTGATTTAGGTGCCAGTGTTAATTTAATGCCTTTTTCTATTTACAGGAAACTGCAAATTGGAGAAGCAATGCCTACCTCGGTATCTTTGCAACTTGCTGATCGAACGCTCGCATTTCCGAGAGGAGTCGTTGAAAATGTGCTTGTCAAAGTTGACAAACTCATCATTCCAGCAGACTTCATCATCCTTGACATGGAAGAAGACAAAGAAGTACCTATCATTCTTGGGAGACCATTTTTGGCTACAGGTAAAACTGTGATTGATGCGCAAAAAGGAGAACTAACTATGAAAGTGCAGGACCAAGAAGTGACATTTAATGTTTTCAAAGCCATAAAATTTCCGAGCGATGAAAAGGAAGAAGAAGAATGCTTCAGAATTGATGTTGTTGATAGTATTGTTCAGAATACTGAGTCAAATCCCACGGATACACTTGAAGCTTGCATCACCAACATGACTGACAGCGAGCTAGATGCTGAAATCTTGGAATGTATCAACTACCTTGACAAGCCATTCCGATTTAAAGCAACACCACCAGTTGAAAGCTTGGAACTGCCAAAGAAAGATCGAATCAAACCTTCGATTGAAGAACCACCACAGCTGGAACTTAAGTTACTTCCGAGCCATCTCAGGTATGCATTTCTTGGAAACTCTTCTGAATTACATGTTATTATTTCTTCTTCTCTAACATTGGATCAGGAAGAAAAACTACTGAGAGTGTTACGAGAACACAAAAGAGCCATTGGCTGGACTATAGCAGACATTCGAGGCATTAGTCCATCATTTTGCATGCACAAGATCCTGATGAATGATGAATACAAACCCACAGTGGAGCATCAACGGAGACTCAATCCAATCATGAAGGAAGTTGTGAAGAAAGAAATCATTAAATGGTTGGATGCTGGCATCATTTACCCCATCTCAGATAGCACTTGGGTAAGTCCTATGCAGTGTGTGCCAAAGAAAGGAGGAATTACTGTGGTCACCAATGAAAAGAACGAGCTGATTCCAACAAGAAAGGTGACTGGATGGAGAGTATGTATGGACTACAGGAAACTTAACAAAGCCACGAGGAAGGACCATTTTCCGCAACCATTTATTGACCAGATTTTAGACAGGCTGATAGGACATGAGTTCTATTGCTTTCTGGACGGATATTCAGGGTACAATCAGATTGCCATCGCACCAGAAGACCAGGAGAAAACTACTTTTACATGTCCCTATGGTACTTTTGCTTTCCGCAGGATGCCATTTGGATTATGTAATGCTCCTGCTACATTTCAGCGTTGCATGATGGCCATCTTCTCAGACATGCTGGAGTAGAGTATGGAGGTTTTTATGGATGATTTTGATGTGTTTGGAGATTCTTTTGACCATTGTTTGCAAAATTTGGAACAGGTATTACAAAGGTGCGAAGATACAAACCTGGTACTCAACTGGGAGAAATGCCACTTCATGGTGCAAGAAGACATTGTTCTTGGACACCGGATCTCACAAAAGGGAATCGAGGTAGACAAAGCAAAGATCGAGACAATTGAGAAACTACCTCCACCAACATCTGTCAAAGGGATTCGGAGTTTTCTTGGACATGCAGGTTTTTACAGGAGATTTATCAAAGACTTTTCCAAGATTGCCAAACCTCTTTGCAATCTTCTGGAAAAGGATGTGCCTTTCAACTTCACCAAAGAATGCCAGGAAGCTTTTGAGATCTTAAAACAGAAGCTGATTTCTTCTCCCATCATTGTAGCACCAGATTGGACCCATCCATTCGAGGTAATGTGTAATGCTAGTGATTTTGCTGTAGGTGCAGTTTTGGGACAACACAAAGCAAAGATTTTCCACACCATTTACTACTTCAGCAGAACTCTGAATGAAGCTCAACTCAACTACACAACCACTGAAAAGGAGTTGCTAGCAGTTGTGTACGCTTTTGACAAATTCCGCTCCTATCTGCTGGGTCCCAAAGTGGTGGTCTACACAGATCATTCAGCAATCAAATATTTGATCACGAAGAAAGATGCCAAACCCAGATTGATCCGTTGGATACTTCTTTTGCAAGAATTCGACGTGGAGATTCGAGACAGGAAAGGAACAGAAAACCAGGTGGTAGATCACTTATCGAGGCTCG
The DNA here is from genome assembly GCA_019454045.1 of Zanthoxylum bungeanum. Lineage (NCBI taxonomy): Eukaryota > Viridiplantae > Streptophyta > Magnoliopsida > Sapindales > Rutaceae > Zanthoxylum > Zanthoxylum bungeanum. The sequence goes on from SKCR01033288.1 coordinate 130,604, forward strand.
AGAATGGAGAAACAGCTGGCAAAGAATTATCAATCAAATAAACTTTTCCAGATGAACAGTTGTTTGCCATGAAACAACAGGAAGTCCCTTGGTATGCTGACTATGTCAACTATATTGTGTCAGGAAAATGGCCGTTGGAATGGACAACTCAGCAACGGAAGAAGTTTTTCAATGAAGTCAAGCACTATGTCTGGGATGAACCGTACCTGTTTAAATGCCGTGCTGATCAATTATTGAGACGGTGTGTTCCATAGGAGGAGGTCAACATTGTTTTGCAACACTGTCATTCATCACCGTACGGCGGACACTTCAGCAGAAACAAAACTGCAGCCAAAGTCCTTCAATCAGGTTTGTTCTGGCCCACACTTTTTAAAGATGCTTATCTTTTTGCTTTTCAATGTGACAGGTGCCAGAGAACGGGGAATATTTCGAGGAGAAATGAAGGACCGTTGCAAAATATTCTGGAAGTGGAGATATTCGATGTATGGGGTATTGATTTCATGGGACCCTTTGTTCCATCATTTGGAAACCTGTACATCCTGGTTGTTGTAGACTACGTCTCCAAATGGGTTAAAGCAATTGCACTGCCATCCAATGATTCAAAAGTGGTGATCAAATTCCTGAAAAAGAACATTTTCACTCGGTTTGGAACACCTCGAGCAATCATCTGCGATGGTGGCTCTCATTTCTGCAACAAATACTTCGATGCACTCCTATCCAAATACGGAGTTACTCACAAAGTTGCCACTGCTTACCATCCACAGTCAAATGGACAGGTTGAGGTTTCAAACAGGGAGATCAAGAGAATCCTAGAAAGAACCGTTGGATCAACAAGGAGGGACTGGTCTACAAAACTAGATGATGCATTATGGGCCTACCGAACAGCTTACAAGACACCCATTGGTATGTCACCATATCGATTGGTGTTTGGGAAAGCATGCCATCTGCCAGTTGAGCTTGAACACAAGGCGTACTGGGCACTAAAGAAGTTGAATCTTGACTCACAAGCTGCAGGAGAGAAAATACTTCACCAACTCAATGAATTGGAGGAATTTCGCCTATAGGCTTATGACAATGCCAAATTATACAAGGAAAAGACCAAAAAATGGCATGACCGAAAAATAGTGCACAGACAGTTGGAACCAAGGCAGCAAGTGTTGTTGTACAACTCGAGATTGAAACTTTTCCCTGGAAAGTTGAAATCTAGGTGGTCCGGACCATTTGTGATCACTCAGGTTTTACCATATGGAGCTGTTGAGTTACTGGATCCCAATACCAACAACACATTCAAAGTTAACAGTCAGCGTGTCAAGCACTACTGGGGAGAATCATTTGAGCGACAAAAAGAAAGTGTCACACTTTCAGATCCAGCATAATTGTTCGAGCAGTCACGTCTAGCTGACGACTTTAAACTTAGCGCTCGCAGGGAGGCAACCCATGCAATTTTTGTATATATTGCGATTTGGTGTGATTTAATTTTGTGTGTTTAGTTTTTGCAGATTAAGTCATTTCAAGATGGAAGAAGCTCTCGCAAATCTTCACAAGCAATTTCCTTCTCTCCCTCAAAAATCTCTGATGAAAGTCTACAAAGCTCGCTTGGAACGGATGAGGTTACTGACGATCTATGGTGTTCCCAATGACATTCGTTGGGTAATTGAAGCACAAGTCCGATTGGCAGGTGAGTCTTCTGATTCTTTTATTTCACATCTGCCTGGTTTTGGAAGAAGCACCTATGCAAAGAAACGAAGAGCTAAGCAAATGGGTGTTTGTTACAAATGTGCACGTTGGAATTGTAATACTCGTTGTCGTTCTTTAGGAATGGTGTCTGTTAACGCGAAGACAAAATTAAATTCATTAGGGATGGCTTGAATAAGGAGTCTTTAGATGATATATCTTCGACTCTTGAGACGCATCCCAGTGGATATGTTCACATAGACTTTCGCAGATTACATACACAATTTCAAAAAGAAAGACAACAGTTAAGTCTTGGAATCTGACTCAAAAAGACCTGTTTGCCAATTTATAAGAAAATTGGATGGGAAGCTTGTCCCTGACGCATAGACGTTAATCAATCTGTAAATTCTTGTACATATTATATCTATTTGTCTTTCCTAATAATTGTGATTTGTTTTGTTGTTTTCTTTTATTTCCTCCGACAGGATCCAGATCTTGTTGACTATCACGATCTATTTTACTATTTTGCTACTAATCGTCCTTTGGAAGATACTTTGCTATTTTTACTCACCATTTTCAGGTATATAAATTCAACTCATCATTGCACTTTTGAAGACACAGAGTAAAAAATGGAAGCCACTTCAAGAAGACGAGTTGAAAACATTTGTGTGTTTTGCGGTAGTACTGTTGGTACTAAACCACAATACATAGAAGAAGCACAGGAATTGGGTCGAGTCTTAGCTGCAAGGAATATGCACTTAATATATGACGGAGGCAATCTCGGACTTATGGGGATCGTTTCAAAAGCCGTACAGGAAGGAGGCAGTCACGTTTTGGGAATCATCCCAAAACCCTTGGCAGAGGCAAATCTTATTGAACCATCAAATGGAGAGGAATTAATCGTGCCAGGTATGTCTGAACGACTGATAGAAATGATTAACCGTGCTGATGCTTTTATTGCTTTGCCAGGTGGCCTGGGCATATTGGAGGAAATTTTTATTGTACTATCCTGGGCGAACCTGAACATACACCAGAAACCAATTGGGCTGTACAACGTTGATGGGTTTTATGATTTTCTTTGTGTGTTCCTTGATGATGCTCGGAGAAATGGGTTCGTGTCAAAACCTTTAAAAGAACTTCTATTTACTACCAGAACTGCTCCAGATATAATTGACCAACTCATAGCCTATGAACCAAAAGTTGACCCTATCATTTCAAAGATAAATTTGTCCGAAGACGATCGTGGTAAGAGGCATAGAATTAATCTGGATCTTAACCTTTAATTTCCTGTAAAATTTCAGCAAACCAGGTACGACCTTCTAAACTCTTCTTCTACTTTTTAAAGACATTGGGGACAATGTCTCATTTAGGTTTGGGGGAGGGAATTAGTTGATTAGTACCTTGTTTTTAGTTTGTATGTTGTTTTTATTTGTAGTCCAAATTTTTTCGAAAAATACAAAAAAAATTGAAATTTTTTTCAAAAATTACAAAAATATTTTGTGTTTTTTGTGTTTTTGTGTTTTGACTAAAAAGGTGAAGTTGGTAAAAGATAACCGAGTAAGGAATTTCTACTCCTGAGACGTATCTCAAACTTATTTCGAAACAAGTTAATTTTTATTTATTTCCTTTTGAATTATTTAATTTGTAAATTCTCCATAAAATGGACTAAAATGGATCTTCATATGCTCAGTTGGCAGATATTATCAACATACATGGAAACATACGGACATGAGCTAAAATTGAAAAGTTTGTAATATTCAGTGCTCTAGTTTAATTGGAGGAAGCATCTTAAAAAGTGATGGAGTAAAAAAAAAAAAAAAAAAACGTCAGATATCTGAGTTATTAAGTCTGTAAGGGTGTTTCAATACCTAGTGCCCTAAAACCAACTGGTTTGGTAGTCACTGGCCTAAAGCTCGCTACATGGATCAAAGATGCTGCAAAAATATATATATCTGAAGTCTGGGTAATTAAGTCCGTAGGGGTGTCTTAACACTTGGTGCCCTAAAGCCAACTGGTTTGGGAGCCACCGACCCAAAGCTCGCTACATAGATGGAAGATATTGTATATAAATAAAAAATAGAGAAAAATCAGAAAAAAAAAATCAGAAAATTACTCCATGGCTACAAAAAGATGTGTAATCTGATAAAACTTCAGGACAAAAATATTACTCTCTTATCAACTGCACTTATGACTGTTGTGGGCAAAAATGAGTTGTTTAATATTTTGTTGGCTGTGTATATGGAGAATGGTAAAAATAATCGGAGAATTTACTTATTTAGTAATTTAAAAAGAAAGAAAACAACTAGTAACTCGGAGTAGAAGTTTCACCTTATTAGTCACTAACTTCTTTATTCTCTTTTCGCTTGTCTTTTTGCTTTTGTGTGCATTAGTTTTACTACTTTTTTACTTTTGTAAAATATTTGTGGGTATCATTGCTGTAAACCCTCACGAGACTACAACTCGTCCACTAGGGACACCTAGGGGTTTAAAGGCTTGTTGCATACGCTAAATGCAACCGTGATCCCTACGAAAGTGGCTTAGTTAAATCTTATTATGTTATTTTATTTAATGGTTTGCTCGAGGACTAGCAAAATGTTAGGTTTGGGGGTGTGATGAGTGGTAAATCTATCACTATTTCCCACTCATTTAGCCTAATATTTTGTATAGTTACTTGAGTTTTGTGAATATTTTGATGTGTTTTGTCTTATTTTGTAGATAAATAAAGTTTCAGGACATTCTGGAGGTGAATTGGAGCAAAACAGGAAAAACTGGACAAAAAGGGCAAAATCGTCATTTCAGCGTCGCGACGCTGAAGCCTTTCGTGGACACGTGGAGCAATGAGAAAATTTGCTAACGTGCGCCGCCTGCTAAAATGCGCCGATCATGCTATCTTGCGCCATGCCACGTGTCTCTATCTCAACGGACTTGCTAATGTGCGCCTATGCCACGTGTCAATATCTCACGGTGCCGATAATCGCCCTCCACACGTCAGCGTGATGTAAGCAATGACGTCATGAACAGTGCCACATCATTGGATAAGGATCTGATCTCTTAGCCGCCTCGCCACGTGTCAAGCCGTCATTATGCCACGATTCACTGTAGCTGGCGTCGCGACGCGGGAACTGTTACAGCGTCGCGACGCTGGATCCTTATCCGCGCCTATAAATAGAGCTCGAAATTTCAGATTTCAGTGTACCTCTCCCTCCCACTTCTTTGATGTAATTAGGGAGTTCTTCTCTCTCTAAGTTTCTTTTAATTTAGTTTTGTAGTTTTTAATTACGTTCTGTAATAATAATAATTTACTTTCTTTATTTTACAGTTTTTACTATTCACTATGAGGAGGTAACTTCCTTATGCTAGGGTGAAAGGTAATTCTTTTACTATTACTATTTAGATTAATCTCCCTTAAAATAATATATTTACTATTTAAAATTTGACTTAATCAGGATACCGCCAGATTGGTCGGTTGGTAAATTAATTTAAACTGGTTAAACCTGACTAAGCAAGGACACCGCCAGATTGGTCGGTTGGTAATTTAATTTTGGTTCCGCCTTTATGGCTGGTTGAACTTAAATTAACTTAATCAGGTTCCCGCCTATATGGCTGGTTGGTAATAATCACAAGTTTATATATTATTTTACTGGGAGATATCTAAATAAGTAGTAGTATAAATAATTCCTTTTACCTTAGCATTTTATTTTATTTTACTTTTAAGTTTTTACTTTACTGCAATTACTCTTCAGCTCTGTTACTTATGGCTTTTACTTTTAAGTTTTCATTAGCCCTAGCTATGTGTCATAACTAAGTTAGTTATCTAGGGTTGTGATGAATTTCAATATCACGGGTTTATAAGGGGTTAGATTATAATTTGTGTAATATAAAGATTTATTTATTGAGTCTTAATCTTAATGCTCTTTAATTAACTGGCCATTAATTAAATTGATAAGGTAAACTTAAAATGAACTAGACATAGGGATTTTAAGTTTAAGACCTTAGACTCAATAGCCCACGATCTTCCTTGAGGATAGGTAACCCTTTAATAGATTTCCATACAGGATAGGAATATACCTGTCGGGCGGGGGTAGCCAAATTTGGTTGACATAGACATATGGTTCAATTGGATTATATTATGTATTTGTAATTGACCATCGGAATAGGCTTTTACATAAATTAGTGTTCCAGGTTAATAAATCAATATTTTACCCAACTATAAGATAATCACTTCATCTTTAATTAATATTGGAATAAATCACAACCCTAGATAGTTTTTAATATTGAATTTTCTTAAAATCTACTTTCAAACAATTTTATTTACTTGTCTTTAAATTTAGAATCGTCGCCATTTCAAATCAATTAAAAAACCTGTTAGATACTAGTAATCATTTGACCTAATAAAAATTAATAGATAAGGTTTTAAGTCCTCGTGGGATCGATACTTTTTATACTACTTGAACGATACGTACGCTTGCGTTATACGTGTGTGTTTACGCCGGTCAGCGATATTGGATATCGATTCGGGAAAATAGTAGGAAACTATGAAATCCAAGATTGATTCTATGCATGAAAATCAAGTCTTGGACTTAGTTGAACTTCCTGGAAGAGTTAAACCTATTGGTTGTAAATGGGTTTACAAAAGGAAGCGAGGGCCTGATGGAAATGTGGAAACCTTTAAGGCTTGACTGGTAGCGAAAGATTATACTCAACGTCCTAGGATTGACTATGAGGAAAATTTTTCACCAGTAGCCATGCTAAAATCCATTAGGATTCTTTTAGCCATTGCTGCATATCATGACTATGAGATATGATAGATGGATGTGAAAACCGCTTTCTTAAGTAGATTCCGCGATGAGGATATCTATATGGAACAACTAGAGGGTTTCATATCAAGTGAGACTTCAAAGTTAGTTTGTAAGCTCCATATGTCTATTTATGGACTTCAACAGACATCCCGAAGTTGGAATCGTCATTTTGATGAAATAATTAGATTATGTGGATTCATCAACAATGAGAAATAACCATATGTTTATAAGAAAGTGAGTGGAAGCATGATAGTTTTCCTAGTTTTGTATGTAGATGACATCCTTATCATAGGGAATGATATAGGATTAATGCAAAGTGTGAAAGCTTACCTTTGCAAGAACTTATCCATGAAAGATATGGGTGAAGCTTCCTATATACTAGGTATAAGGCTCTATCGGGATAGAGTTAGATAACTTATAGGGTTGTCATAATCGACGTACATAGATAAGATGTTAGAAAGGTATGGTTTTATCAACTGCAAGGCAACAAATGTACCTTTTCGATATAGCATACTTCTTTCGAAGAAAATGGCACCTCAGACTAAGGAAAAAAGAGTTAGAATATCTAACTTACCATATGCTTCTTGTATTGGAGGCATCATGTATGCTTTGCTATGTACGAGGCCTGACATCAGTTTCGGCGTCAGTATAAGGATAAGTTTTTGATATATGAAGAAAATAAGCTATAAGTTAAGAGTTATACAGACTCCGACGTTCAGGGAGATCCATATGATAGAAAGTCTACATCCGGATACATATTTACCCTTAATGATGGTGTGGTTAATTGGCGATGTTAAAATCAAGGCTCAACAACTGATTCCACTATTGAGGCAGAATTTATAGCGACTTCAGAAGCTACTAAAGATGTTGTTTGGATTATAAATTTTATCACAAAAGTTGGCGTTGTCCATAGTATTTCGGATTTGATCCCACTGTATTGTGATAATAGCGTAGCCATTGCACAGACTAAGGAGCCGAGGCATATTCCAAGTCTAAACACGTGGAAAGGAAATACCGCGTAATTAGAGAGATTATTGCAAGAACTAGAGAACATGGCAAACCCGCTTACTAAGGCCCTACCTCCTAAGTTATTCGATAAACATATGGAGGAGATGGGACTGCGATACCATCCAGATTGGCACTAAGCAAGTGTGAATTTGTTGGAGTTGGTGCTTGGAATGCCAATCCGAATATTATATTGTACATTTTTTTATTTATTAATAAAATAACTTTATTTTCATTTCATACCTTATTAATGGTATTTTCATTATGTATATTGATGTATAAATATACTAAGAATGACATCGACCTTAGAATAGTCTTGTAGTAATACTGGACACTAGGTGGTCCAACATTGGGATAATATTACTATAATAAATTATTCTTAAAGTAAATATTCCTAGTCGTTGGTTTTGGAATACGGTCGAATTCCTATAACCTAGAAGACTAGCACATGTCATTTATTGGAATTGGAGTTCCAATGGTTTAACCCGAAGTACCATGAGCTTTGGAAGCTCGTATAGATGTCTGGGTGTTGGTTGGACCGAATACTGAATGACTCACAAGTGATTCCTAATAGTTGGAAGAACACACCACCGTCAATATGAATCTATTCTAGACGAGTATCATAGGTAATCATTTGATTATAGGATAGCATTGATTTTTGTGAGATCCTCCACACTTTGATGTCATGTATGTTAGAAACCTTTCATGATTTATCCTCTAGAAGTTCGTTGGGTGTGGACCGATGCATTCTTTAATCAAGTGCGAATTAAGATAGGATTCGTCGACCCGTATGCATACCATAAAAGGTTTAGGTATCCATGTAAGTAAGTCACGATTATTAAAACTTAGGCCAAATTTGATCACTTAGAGTGGATCACATATATCAGAAATAGTTTCTGATTAGTTGTAAAGAATCATAGACATGTCGACTAGATATGTGCACCTCGAAAACTTGACGGTGTATTCTATGTTTTCTAAGCACAACTAGGATAGCCTCTGACGGAGGGATTGATAAACATATATAATGACCTCTGACTTTTATAGTTCAAAAAGGTTGTTTGTGTACTTCCCGAATTCAGAGGTAGTCGAATTGCGTACGTATTAGCTAGGCTTATATGACGAACGTGTCTGAACTTAGAGAGTCCAAATATGAAGTATACTCGTTGAGCACTTGGGTAGCCGATTAATTTTGATAAAAGATAATATTCAATATTATAATTGTCAACTAAAATAATCAAGTGTTATTGGATAAAATTGATTATTTACTTTGACCTAATTGAATTAATTCAATAATTACACATGTGCTTAATTATAAATTCATAAATATCTCTACCATTTGAGGATATTTTGGTAATTCCAAATCTGTAATTATATGTATTTTTTGCTTGATTTAATTGGATTAAATCAAAGTGGAAGACATGTAACTAATCCATTAATTAAGTTTTTTCTTGATTTAATTGGATTAAATCAAAGTGATAGACAAAAGTGATTAGTCACACATACTTATACATATTTTGACAAATTAGATTAAGCCCAAATAAAAGTTTATTAGAGCTTTTATTAATTAAATATTATATAAGTTTTGCTATAAACAGCAAGCTTGAGCAAGGTTTTTGATTAAGCTTGTGAAAGCTAAATACAAGTAATTCTTGAAAAAATTAGCCTAAGTCAGAGAAGTGTTTTCAGATGCTTTGGAAGTTCTCTACAATATTTCATCTAGGTGAAATCAAGATTGGATCTTGGAGTGAAGCTTGCTAGTATTGGAATCAAGATTGAATCTTGGATTCAAGCTTGCAAACCTTGGAATTTTTCCAACCATTTCAACGAAGGAGAAGGAGATTGGATCTTTATATCAAGCTTACTAAGTAATGTTTGATCTTCTCCTAATGTATGATCTCCAGTAGTGAGTTTTCATTAGTGAGACATAAAGTGATGAATTATGTATTGGATGCATGATTACGTAGTTTAAAGTTGAAATAAGGCTAATGAATTGTGTTAGGATGATTTGAAAGTATAAACACAATATGCTTATAATTAGGTAAAATATGCTAATGTTGGACATGGAACAATTAATAAGAGTTTGGAACTCTAGATTAAAGCTTAGAACTATGGCTACCATTCTAGATTCACTTAACCACCTTTGGGTGAACTAGAATTATTAATGAGATATTTCATTGTGGGATTCTAAATTGATTTGTGTTTTGATTCAAACAAATACATATATGTATTTCGAATACATGTATGTTAGTTGTATAACATGTGTTGTGGTTGGTTTTGATGTTAAAATTAGTTTTAAGGTGTATTGAAATGATAAGAGAAAATTGGAAGTGTTTAGGATTGATTTTAAGGTTGAAATTGATCACTTCCCAGGGGATCGTCGTGACACTGACCTTCCAGCGTCGCTACACTGAGCATCACACATCCGGGCATCGCGACTCTCACCCTTACGCATCGCGACTCCGGGATGTTGAGCCCTCACATATTGCTCTCGCAGATTTGGGCTTCGCGACTCCCAATCCTCTGTGTCACAACACTGAGAGATGATGAACACTAAAACTTCATTTTCTCTGTTATGGAGTTTCCAGACTCTGATTTGGTCCCCATTTTTTCCTACAGACTCGTATTGGAATTTAGTTTTTATTAAAATATTTTAAAATAATTTAAAATACACCTATCCCTGATATCCTTGGGTTAGACCTGCTAGGGTTGGTGCTCAGAGTGCCAATCCGGATCGTATTTATGTCTGATTCATAAATACGAGCAATTATATTTTCCATAATATTACTAATTTAATGGTAACACCCTTGTCTTTTATACACTTATTCGATCTAATTACGATTAGATATCTGATTATGATTAGATCGAAGCTAAATCTGGTTTAGTCATACGTGTATATTAGAGAGAGACCTTAGGATTTACAATATAGTGTGCAGTTACAACATAGTTTGTAATTGACATTGGGAAGTACACTATAAGATGTATATCCTTAAATAAAGTTCCTGGTCAAGATTTACTAACACGGGTCAGTTAGTAAAATCCACTGAGACCAGTACATGTCGTATATCGTGACTTGGTCTGATGGTTTATCCCAATGAACCATGAGTCTCGGGAGACTACTATAGACATGCAGATGTTTATTTGATAAACACTGAATGACTTATAGAAGATTTCCTAATAGATGGTACACCAACGTCAATAGGAATCTTCTCGAGTTGAGCAAGCATAATGATCATTTGACTTGAGATACCACAGTGGGATATATGAGTTATCTTCCACACTTTGATGGCAGTCACGTCACCGATCTATTCATGATCAGACCTCCGCATGTTCGTTGGGTGTGGACTGATGCTCATGATATCCAGTGCGTATCAATATAAGATCCGTCAGTCCTGTGTACAGGGCATAGGCATCGTCACATGTTTACGACCTAGTAAATCCATGGCCGTGGTATAACTTCAGTAATTAGTTTCGAGTATTATTTAGAGATCGTAAATTGATAGTCGACTATATTATACCGAATGGATTTGACATTCTTATCTATACCCCAGGTATAATATGAATAGTCTATGAGGGATGGATTATACGTATGCAATGACCTCGACTTGCATAGTTTAGCGAGATTATCCGTGGTCGTCATAATTCATGAGTGGGTGAATTATGGACACGAAATTGGATTTCGTGACAGATAAACCTAAACTTAGAGAGTCCCACAATATGAAGTGTACTCATTGAGCACTTGGACAATGCGATATGAATAATACGGATTATTCATAATACTTCACTGGATTAAGTGAGTTAATTCGAATCGTTTAATCGGTTAAACGATAACACATGCATTAGGGGATTTTGGCCAATCGTAATTATTGTGTATTTATATTTGATACATAATACAATTAGATACACATTAATTATTCATCAAATGAGATTTTGATACATGCCAAAAATATATGTATTTGTTATTTATTATAAATAAAAATACATATATAATAATAATTATATTAATTGATTATTGGGATAATTAATTATTAAATATTTAAATGATTAATTAATAAACTTTTTTCATAAATATTATGAAATTTGTCCAATTATTGTTGGTTCACATGGCAAGATTTATTTATACTTTATGTGTGCAATTTTTATTGGATAACATAAAGTCTAATATTATTTAATTTGATTAAATTTTCAAAATCCCCAAATTACCCTTGCCAAAGTCGGTCACAATGAATCAAACGGGGAAATTTTTTTCTTCTTCATTCATTCAACGCCATGGCTGACCAAACACCATAAAAAAAGGTATCAATCTTGGTTTGAAGAAACCATGAAGAAGTGAAGAAAAACCAAGAAAAAAGGCTAAGGATTTAGGAGATTTAAGGTAATTCTTCAAAACCCTAAGCTTGGAAATTTAGTTTCTTGTTTCTTGATGATCTAGAAAGGTTCTAGGGTTCCTTTAATTCTGAAAAATTGGGGCTTTTGGTTGTGGATGATGTATTGGAAGCTTGTGTGCATGTGTGAAGTATATTTGGATGGAATTATTGTAATTTGTATCCAATTTGTTCATTTGATGACATGTTGCCATTCTAGAGTGTTATGACCACTCTTGTAATGCCTAGAATTGTTCTTGGGTGGTTTATGTGTGGTGACTTTAATTGGTGCTGAGATTAATTTGATTAATGTTGAAAAATTAGATTTAAAGCATGAAATTTGGTAATTTCGATTTATGGATCCGATCTGAGTAAACTGGAAATTCTATGATGAAATAAGTGTTTCCGGAAAGTGTTTCATTTGATTTTGTTCGAGTCAAACTCGTTTTGCGAATAAGTACTCAAAGTACAAATTCTTGAATTAAATTAAACTACATAAATAAATCCAATTTAATATGTATTTAATTCTAATCCAATATTTAATTCCAAATTAAATATTACACTTTATTTATAAACCTTTACGATTTAAATTCCAAATTTAATCGTTACGGGTCTCAAAGCCCGATTAACGTCCAACATTAATTTAATTACAGTCCAATGGGCTTTTAATTAATTTCTTAAGGCGTGGACTTTTGGTCAACTCGGGTCAAACCGAATAACCAAAATCCAATCCGGGAGTTACCCCATAAGCCTATAAATCAATCTTGGCCCATTAGGCCCAATTAAACTTTAAAGGTCCATTAAGTCGCATTTGGGCCTTATGGAGGCGGTTTTGGGCCCAATTGGATCCAATCCAATTTGCCTCAATAAGCCCAATTACAAAATTTCAAGCCCAATTTCCAAAATTAGCCCAATTAAATTAAATTGCCAAATTCCAAATTCCCAATTTAATTACCTAAAGTGCATTACACAATTAATTATCCAATTAAAATTTCTAAAACATCAATTAGCACTAATTAATCATACCATTAACATTAAAACATGTCCAACACATTTTAACAAAAATCAAACCCAATTACATGCTCTTATGCTCTCGGCAATTTGGGGAATTTTGTCCGATTCGGTTTCAATCCAATTAAATTCCACAATCGACATTAAATCATATTCCCGAATGATTTCCAACACATCCAATGATCAAAAATCAAAAATCCCAAGACATATTAGGGCTAGACCATTCGGCCAACATATCAATTTGGGGAAAAAAATGACCCAATCACAATTTCTTGAAATTGAACCAATCAAATTTCAAATCAACATCAATTAAGCATACAAAATCATCCAATTTCATTTAAACATGCTCAAAATCAATTTAGCCAAATTTTAACCCTAAACTTTTTTCATGCTTTTAACCATGCTCTTGATACCATTGTTGGAGATTCTAAGGATCCCAAGATCAATTTAGAAGCATTAACACATAAGTGAATACATTCCAGAAAGTCGCGGAATACTTACATCGATCGGTTGAGCGACGCTTGAGGCAACAAAAATTGAAAATCTGCTCACTGGTTTGTGCGGCAGTGGGCTGCATTTTGCTCCTCATTTTCGGCCATTGGATGTCCTTGAACAAGCTCCAAGCTTCGTCAAATGTTTCCCGGCTCATTGGTGGACTTCCCTATCACCTTCGCATGATCCCGGAGTGTGCTAGCACTCTTGATTTTGCCACAAAATCGCACTTGCTTCCTCTTCACTGCTCACGTTTTTTCAGTGGAAAAACAGAACAATAAAATCCCTCCATGGGCGTGTAGAAGAAGAGAGGAAAAAGAGAGAGAGAGAGAGTTTAAAAAATGTAAAGTGATTTTGTGTTTTTGTTTTCTAAAAACATATACCAAAAAATTTGAAAATCAAATACCAAATATTAAAATATTTGTATATGTCTTTCAAACATCACAATTGAGTGTTAAACACTAATCCATCAACTCCCATCAAGTCACATCTATCAATCAAGTTGTCAAGTCACATCACTCAATGTGACAAGTGATTTGACGCTTGATACGACTTGCGATTTGACGCTTGATTTGACTTGCGTACCGCACTCGAATTCGAAAAGCGAATGCGCTCGCAAATAATCCCGGGCTCGGGTTCGCTAATTCCAAATTAAAGAATTTTCCGTTGCGTCGTAATTAAATGATTACGCCTAGCGAAGTCACTATTCACGTCGCTAACGAATTAATTCTAAATTAATTCGTTCGCCCGAATTAAAATCTAATTTTAATTCCGCGTCAAAATCCAATTTCATTTAATATATCGAATATATTAATTTATCGATTAATTCCAAATTAATCGTTATCTCTCTTTAAATGATATTTTATCCCAGATAAAATATCTCTGCAATTAATCCCAGATTAATTTTCTTTCTCTTCTAATTAATCCCAGATTAATTAAAAGTGCGAGTCATACATCATCGGTGAATCTTTGGGAAGCGACCCATGGATCCCCGGATATGTTGGCAGTAAATTCGGTCGTCGAACTATCTTAACACGTAAGTACCTCGTACTACGTTTATATTGATTTACAAGACAAGGTTGGCCTCTAGCAAAGTGCCATGCCTGCCCAATTCTCTGGAAACATCCTTACAGGAATAAAAGATCTTTATCAGGTGTAGTATACGTAGTATTGTGTATTTCTGTCCAGTATCGGATGATCACATGCAAGGCCTGGGGCTGGTACAGTGTCTGCCCCGTACGAAGCATATATCGGATAACGAGCAACTAGTCTCTTTATTATCGGATAATCATGACCAAGTCATATTATCCCGACGGTTGCAACCTTTTTAGAGAACCAGCTCTGTATCCCTGCGCGATCATCAACTCTATATGACTGGAGTGACACTTCCGTCTTGACATCACACCCAACACACTACGATTCTCAATATACCCAGCATTGGCGTACACAGAACCGGTTAAATCCCTGGACGACCGCAACCAAAGTATATTGATTGTCGCAAGTATTAGCGGTGCAAGTCTCAGGTTAAGACCAAATACACCTAACCTGATTTCGGACTTCCATAGACACATAGTCATACTACCAATGGAATTCCGATGGGGTCTATCCAGAGCAAAGTTGTTTCCCGTACCATCGGTAAAACACAACCTCCTATTACACTTGCATGAGTATCCTATACCCAAATATATGAGAACTATGTTGTTGTGCCCTCACAACGCGGACAAGTGTAATACTAGTCTTTTACGCATTCATCGATGTCCAATCTCGATAATGCTCTGACTATGGATATTTAATGATTTATCCTTTGTGGACTGATACTGTCTCATTTCATTCTCAATCCAGGAACAATTCACAGGGACCTCCTATCATTTATATATCTTGGTGATCTAATCACAAATGATAAGAGTGCAATCTCCTTTGTCACATAGTTAATTTGTACAACAACACCATGATCTGTACAAATGGTGACGCTATGGGTCATAATTGTCCAACAATCTCCCACTTGGCCTATAGCCAGTCACTCGAGTGTCTGACACCCGAACTATGTACGGTTGGCTCAATTTGCTGAAGAATGCTTTCGTCAGCGGATTTACATGATTATCTTCTGATGCGATTTATTCGATCATCACATCGCCACGATGTATGATCCGAATGAATCAGATGAGTATCAAAGTATGTATCTGGATCGTTGATGAGACCATTAATTCTTTAGCCTGTGCTGACGCCTAGCTCAGCTGCTAACAGAATTATATCTAATATAATTAGATTTATTATCGATCCAGAAGGCTTCTATTGCCGCCTCAGCTGCAGCAATAATCCGCATTAGTTGTTTATTCGGTAACAGTATCTTGCTTGGAAGATTTCCAGCTCACTGTTCCGCTATTCAAACTGTATAGTACCGTTTGCGACTTATAGTCGTCTTTTCGGTTTAGCAAACTTGATACAGTGATCCCAGTCACTTCAAGTTTCTCCATCTCCACAGATTAAGACAGCATCCTTAGTTCTCTAAGATACTAACGGATGTTCTTAACTTCAATCCAGTGACTATCACTCGGATTGGCCTGTTCGTGAATCCATATGCTCAAAGCGTATGAGACACCAGGTCGCGTACATTTTTCAATGTACGATTTCTCGGAAAGTATTCGAAAGCCAAGCTTTCACCGATTGTTTTATTATGGGATTGAATTAAATCATTCACCATTATGATTACATCAAAACGATAATTCCTAGAACCTAATGCTTTCTTCAATCCAAACATGGATCGAATAACCTGCAAACCTTGTTTGCTTTTTTTGGTACGACAAAACCGACAGGATGTTGTAAACATCCTCCGAAAGGTTTCCTTTTCAGGAAAGCGATTTTCCCGTTAAGCTGACATATTTCATAAATGAAACACGCAGCTTAAGCAAGCATTATCCAAATGGATTTACCGTGGCAACAGGTAAAAGGTTAAATCGTAATCGACACAATGTTGATAACGATACCTTTCTGCTAAAAGCCTAGCTTTATACGTTGATATGTTGCCTTCCATGTATGTCTTCCTTGAAGACTTATAGTACCAATAGGCACAATGCCTTGCGGTAAATCAACTAGTATCCAAACTTGTTAATATAAATGGAATCTATTTCGGATGTCATGACACTTTTCCATAATAGGGAGTCGATACCTTGTATCACTTCCTTGTACGTAGTCAGTTGGCATACCTCAATAAGATAGAAATCTTTATGAGGTGAGATTAGAAACCCATACCCAGGATGTTCTATGACTCTCTCCGACCTACGTGGTTCTTGTGTATTCGAAGATTATTGGTATAATTTCATCCTTGATGAACTATTTGTGTTCCATTAGGAATCAGTGCCTAGAATAGTATTACTCCGATTTTCATCGAGTTTTACTATCCTCCCACTTACCACTGCATATCGGTATTCCTCTTAGGAAAACCGCATGGCGAGCAACAATCTAATTGTTCTCTTGTGAGTTGTATAAGTACTATACTTATGGTATCCCTAGGATAACCTACAATTGGCACTTATCCAATTTGGGTTCTAGTTTGGTATCATCCAAACATATGCCTAGCATACCCAAATATTCAGGAATGAGAAACCTGGTTTCTTTCCTATTCATATCTAATATGAACTCTGTCAAACAAGTTTTATGGAACCTTATTCTAAATAAGTTTTGCACTGTTTAAAGCTTATCTGTTGAAGGAAATGGTAGTTCAGAGCGACTCATGATTAACCTAATCATGTCCAACAAAATTCGGTTACTCTGTTCGGGCACACCGTCAAACTGACGTGTTTCGGGAGGAGTCCTCACTGAGAGAATACTTTACTCTTTCAAGTATTTTAGAAACTTATTGTTTAAGTATTTTCCATTACGGTCTTACCGTGACGGTATAATACTATAGCCGATCTGTTTGTCTATTTCGTGTCGAAACTTTAAAAGTTTCCGATTTGTGTTCCAAAAGGAAACACATAACCATAACACGATGCCACATCCGTAAAGGTCACGAAATATTCATATCCACCACTAGCCTAGCTAGACATGGGCCCACTTGCTCCACTATGAACTAGGGCTAACAGATTGATGGCACTTACACTTTTATCAAGTAAATAGTGTTTTAGGCACTTTGCCCAATAAACTAGATTCGTAGACTTTATTTGATTAGAATCAAATCAGTCCCAGTACCCACTCTTCAAAAGGTGTGGATATACGAGTCTTGTTTGATTGTGTCCCAGACAACAATGCCACAGTATGTTTCTCCTGATCAAATCAGTTTGAGCTATTTGTTTGTCATGTTTATGTTTGAGATTTATTTATATTCAAAATATAAATTATGTTATTCACATCTAATGTGTATATCTCAATATCATCTTTATATAATAAAACACTTTAGTGTTCTAGAATATAAAGGTTCACCCGCAGCGGGTTAAACAATGATATAAAGATAATGTATCTAGTCAAACTAGTTACATTATAACAGTTTCCAAATTTAGGTACACACCCGAAGGTAGTTCCTAAACTTAGATATCTACGGTTAAAACAGCGACTTTCGTCCCGTTTTCAATTCACAGATAAATCTCTATTGAAGTCAGTATCCTGTTCAAAACAGATTCTGAACATCAATATATATATATTTTATGTACCACACTAAGTATTTAAAATCTAATTTTAATACTAGTAGTGAATATATTATGACAAACATATTTGAAGTCAGAGCCTTGCTCGTTCTTCAATTTCTTCATGTCTGCTTTGTCCAAACGGCAGTCACGCTTCCGCGATCCCGTTTGCCACAATTTAGGCAGACATTTTGGGATATGTCCTTTATCTTCCCAGAAGATTATAATGATTTTGCCTTTGCCCTTTTCAACATTCTAGAAGCCTTTGGCCAAGCCTCGGGTTTCTAGAATATTGAAGTAAAGTGTGCCTTGCGCTACTTGCCTAATTGCAAACTTTGACTTTGTCTCCTTGAGAATAGTCATTAACTCTCCAAGAGTTTATTATTACAATTTAGTATTTCTAAAATCTAAAGATAGATTTATGAAGATCCTTCAATTTCTTTTTCATACTTTAAGGATCTAATCCTTAATTCTGATTCAGAAATTAAAGAGTCTACTGCGACAAGCTTAATGGATTAAGCACTAAAGTTGTCATTACATAAATCTTCCAAAGATTATGCTCGACTATTTGCTCAACTCCGGGCTTAGGCATAATATGTTATTTTATCAAATAAAGTAACTTATTATTTTTCCAGGACCATCCTGAAATTTATTCCTAATTTTGAAAATTAAACCATTTAAATACATTTTCCCTAGGATTATGTTTTAAATGTTAATCTTTCAATTTAATCTTGATTTTAATAGTCCAACTATTTAATCAACGATTTCGGCACTATTTATTATAATGATTACAATAGTCCAACTATTTAATCAATTATAATTTAATAGATTAAAATCAATTATATTGATTACTATAATCCAATTATAAAATCAACTATAAATGAATAGTTTGAATATAGTCCAACTATTTATTAAAAAACAACATTTAAATATTAGTCCAACTAACATTTAGTTTATAACGACGAATGATATTTGTTTGAGCGTGTATGGCAAGTAATTAAACGAATATTGCAAATTCAATTCTTGCCTCCCACTATTTTTCGGCGAGCCTCTAATCCTCTGTCGAGTACTCGGGAAACCGTGTTTCCTAGTGGGCTAGGATCCCGTTAAATATCACACAATCTTGACTTTGGCCAACAAATTGTATGATAATTAACTAGGAAGATCTCTAAGATCGATTGGATCCAATCCAATTCCTAGATCTGGTATGGGGACATCCAAGTCCGAAACATATATCTTATATATGCCAATACATCCAATGTATTACCTAACCTTTTTCCTCTGAATCAACTAAGCCTTGGCTTTGGCACAACAAACTTAGTGATCCCAGTTAAGCGCGACCCATTGACCATGGAAAGCTTCGTAATCAATGTCGATGGACAAGAAGTGGTCTTGACTTTGGCCAACAAACCACAACATGGACAAGACACTGACATGGAACAAAGCTCTCGTGATTCAAACACATCCTCGATGGACAAAGGCCTTGACTTTGGCCAACAAGCCAATGCCAGTCTCGGATCTTGAGTGAGAATCACTCAATGGAAGGAAAGACGTTTAATATTGTTTAAGGGTTTTTCGAGTGCAAATAGGCAACCAATTTATTATCTTTGTTAAGGTCCCATCATCATACACCCTTAAACATGCATTCTAAACACATAATAAAGCGCGTATAAATAAAGTAATAATGATATGCGGATGGATACTTTACACTTTGATCCTAGATCAAATCTCTCCATTTCTCTCTCGCTAGCACAAATATTTCTTCTACCCGTTACACTACACTTCTAAAGAAACCTCATTTACATTGAGGGGAATAGGTGAGAAGAGAATACAAAGAATAAAGAGGTAATAAGGCTGGAGACACAGGTCCAATTAATAAATCAAATTTATTACAATAATTTCTAAAATTGTCCCACCCATCTAATATCCGCCCGATATACATTATTCATGCATCGCAATCATGTATTCACACAAGCATGTTATCAATCAATCTAATCAAATTAATTAATCTGATAATTAGTGACTATCCAATGTTCAAACAACGATTTGATTTTGTTCGAGTCAAACTCGTTTTGCGAATAAGTACTCAAAGTACAAATTCTTGAATTAAATTAAACTACATAAATAAATCCAATTTAATATGTATTTAATTCTAATCCACTATTTAATTCCAAATTAAATATTACACTTTATTTATAAACCTTTACGATTTAAATTCCAAATTTAATCGTTACGGGTCTCAAAGCCCGATTAACGTCCAACGTTAATTTAATTACAGTCCAATGGGCTTTTAATTAATTTCTTAAGGCGTGGACTTTTGGTCAACTCGGGTCGAACCGAATAACCAAAATCCAATCCGGGAGTTACCCCATAAGCCTAGAAATCAATCTTGGCCCATTAGGCCCAATTAAACTTTAAAGGTCCATTAAGTCGCATTTGGGCTTTATGGAGGCGGTTTTGGGCCCAATTGGATCCAATCCAATTTGCCTCAATAAGCCCAATTACAAAATTTCAAGCCCAATTAAATTAAATTGCCAAATTCCAAATTCCCAATTTAATTACCTAAAGTTCATTACACAATTAATTATCCAATTAACATTTCTAAAACATCAATTAGCACTAATTAATCATGCCATTAACATTAAAACATGTCCAACACATTTTAACAAAAATCAAACCCAATTACATGCTCTTATGCTCTCGGCAATTTGGGGAATTTTGTCCGATTCGGTTTCAATCCAATTAAATTCCACAATCGACATTAAATCATATTCCCGAATGATTTCCAACACATCTAATGATCAAAAATCAAAAATCCCAAGACATATTAGGGCTAGACCATTCGGCCAACATATCAATTTGGGGAAAAAATGATCCAATCACAATTTATTGAAATTGATCCAATCAAACTTCAATTCAACATCAATTAAGCATACAAAATCATCCAATTTCATTTAAACATGCTCAAAATCAATTTAGCCAAATTTTAACCCTAAACTTTTTTCATGCTTTAAACCATGCTCTTGATACCATTGTTGGAGATTCTGAGGATCCCAAGATCAATTTAGAAGCATTAAACATAAGTGAATACATTCGAGAAAGTCGTAGAATACTTACATCAATCGGTTGAGCGACGCTTGAGGCAACAAAAACTGAAAATCTGCTCACTGGTTTGTGCGGCAATGGGCTGCATTTTGCTCCTCATTTTCGGCCATTGGATGTCCTTGAACAAGCTCTAAGTTTCGTCAAATGTTTCCCGGCTCATGGGTGGACTTCTCTATCACATTCGCATGATCCCGGAGTGTGCTAGCACTCTTGATCTTGCCACAAAATCGCACTTGCTTCCCCTTCACTGCTCACGTTTTTCAGTGGAAAAACAGAACAAGAAAAGCCCTACATGAGCGTGTAGAAGAAGAGAGGAAAGAGAGAGAGAGAGTTGAAAAAATGTAAAGTGATTTTGTGTATTTGTTTTCTAAAAACATACACCAAAAAAATTTGAAAATCAAATACCAAAAATTAAAATATTTGTATATGTCTTTCAAAGATCACAATTGAGTGTTAAACGCTCATCCATCAACTCCCATCAAGTCACATCTATCAATCAAGTTGTCAAGTCACATCACTCAAAGTGACAAGTGATTTGACGCTTGATACAACTTGCGATTTGACGCTTGATTTGACTTGCGTGCCGCACTCGAATTCGAAATGCGAATGCGCTCGCAAATAATCCCGGGCTCGGGTTCGCTAATTCCAAATTAACGAATTTTCCGTTGCGTCGTAATTAAATGATTATGCCTAGCGAAGTCACTATTCACGTCGCTAACGAATTAATTCTAAATTAATTCATTCGCCCGAATTAAAATCTAATTTTAATTCTGCGTCGAAATCCAATTTCATTTAATATATCGAATATATTAATTTATCGATTAATTCCAAATTAATCGTTATCTCTCTTTAAATGATATTTTATCCCAGATAAAATATCTCCGTAATTAATCCCAAATTAATTTTCTCTCTCTTCTAATTAAACCCAGATTAATTAAAAGTGCGAGTCATACGTCATCAGTGAATCTTTGGGAAGCGACCCATGAGATCCCCGGATATGTTGGCAGTAAATTCGGTCGTCGGACTATCCGAACACGTAAGTACCTCGTACTACGTTTATACCAATTTACAAGACAAGGTTGGCCTCTAGAAAAGCGCCATGCCTACCCAATTCTCCGGAAAGATCCTTACAGGAATAAAGGATCTGTATCAGGCGTAGTATACGTAGTATTGCGTATTTCTGTCCAGTATCGGATGATCACATGCAAGGCCTGGGGCTGATACAATGTCTGTCCCGTACGAAGCATATATCGGATAACGAGCAACTAGTCTCTTTATTATCGGATAATCATGACCAAGTCATATTATCCCGACGGTTGCAACCTTTTTAGAGAACCAGTTTTGTATCCATGCGCGATCATCAACTCCATATGACTGGAGTGACACTTCCGTCTTGACATCACACCCAACACACTACGATTCTCAATATACCCAGCATTGGCATACACAGAACCGGTTAAAGCCCTGGAAAACTGCAACCAAAGTATATTGATTGTCGCAAGTATTAGCGGTGCAAGTCTCAGGTTAAGACCAAATACACCTACCCTGATTTCGGACTTCCATAGACACATAGTCATACTACCAATGGAATTCCGAGGGGGTCTATCCAGAGCGAAGCTGTTTCCCGTACCATCGGTAAAACACAACCTCCTATTACACTTGCATGAGTATCCTATACCCAAATATATGAGAACTATGTTGTTGTGCCCTTACAACGCGCACAGTGTAATACTAGTCTTTTACGCATTCATCGATGTCCAATCTCGATAATGCTCTGACTAGGGATATTTAATGATTTATCCTTCGTGGACTGATACTGTCTCGTATTATTCTCAATCCAGGAACAAATCACAGGGACCTCCTATCATTTATATATCTTGGTGATCTAATCACAAATGATAAGAGTGCAATCTCCTTTGTCACATAGTTAATTTGTACAACAACACCATGATCTGTACAAATAGTGACGCTATGGGTCATAATTGTCCAACACAGGTTTAGGTGAAATATGAATAAATTATTCATATTAGATATTGAATTATTTATTCGATAATTTGAAAAAGTTTTAAATTATGATTTCACCCGAACCGCACTTCTGTTGCGCCCATCGTCCGAAACCCCAACAAAAATGGTATCAGAGTAGGTTTGATGCTTCATCCATTACATTAGTCATGCTTGATATATGATATGTAATCCAATTTTACTGTTCGCACATGCATATAATATATATATGTTTCTTGACTTTTCAGTTCTACGCTAACGAAAATTTAACAGAAATTTAATGGTTAAATTGAGTTATGTTTTTTATAGGTAGAATTGAATTGTTTAGAAAATGATTTAGATTAAAATTATTCATTTGATGTGGAACGATGCTTCCTTGAGGAAAATCCCCACTTAAAATAAGGCTGTAAAGTGACTGGTATAAGATACATGTTTCTTGGTCCGTCTTGTCAGTACGGTTTGTGGGTATTTTTCTATAACTTCATCCGAGATCGTGCCAAAGCTGTGAGGGTGTAGGTTATAGGATTTTATCCATGCTGGTTGTATATTGATACTAGACAAATTCAAGTGAAAGTGGAAATCCTGAACGTGACAAAGCTATCAGGACTACATCGGTAGCTTGAGTTTGTCATTGACAAGTGAAGCCTTGATACGCCTCCTTGTGAACGTGCCAAAGTTATCATAACGAGAAACGGTCAAGACCAAAATCAGGAGTCACTGGTGAGTGATTGACAATGAGTTGTCTACCTAATGAATATACGTAGGTGAGATCGTGCCAAAGCTGTGAGTCGAAATATATTTATGGGATCCTACTCTCACTATGGAATTCGATTTAATTATTGAATTCCCATTCTCCGTTGGGGATTACGGTGTTACGTAAAGTAGTGGGAAACACTGCTGGGTTACAAATCCATAACTAAGGCAATGCGTAATTTTATGGAAAATTCTGCTTCGTTTTCTTTTTATTCTATATTGTTTATAGAATTATACTTCTAATCCATTGCATTCTTATTACTTGAATAGTTTTTTCTGATTTTACTTATGGTGCATAGTTCTAGAATAGGTTTTCTAGAATGACAGTAGACTTAGATATTGTTATATTAGTTAAAACCATCGGGAACTGTTGTGAATAATTGAACGCAAATTATGAAGCTAAAGAAAGGAGATATGTATAGTTGTGTATAGAGAATATTGATTCTCACAATACGACAACTTTATTGGATACTAGATCTCTCGTCTAGTTAATTAAAATAATGTTTAATAACTGTTTTGATATTTGATATCAGAACTTGTGACTATTAGATAGTTACTTGTTCTTTATAAACAGTTGTTATATATTTTAATATGACTAGTAGTGTCATTAATGAAAAGATAAACATTAAGAAAATATTCGGTTAACTAAATAGCTTAGAACAGTGCTTTATGAGTTTTTGTCGCATAAGCATTAGATGCTTGGTCCTTATGGTAAAGGATTGTCTGATACGAGATCACACTACTTATCCTTATCCATTTAATGAATATTGTATTCAGGATGTGATTAAATCTCATTTAACCAATAATCATCATTGGACCATAAGATTTATTAGACTAATACATTGGATATATGTAGTTTAATGAATTAGTAATTGCCTTAGATAGTTTTCCCTACTCAGTAACTTAGTTAATGAATTGTCACGACTTAGTTGCGTGTTTCTAAAAGAATATATATTGAACGTCTTGAATGGTTCGAGAAATTTCAATATGTTTCTGATGAAATATGGATAGAATATTTTGAATAGTTCGAAGATGTTCTATTTGTAGTGTTGGAAACTATATCTTTAAAATTCATTGTGTATCTTTGAATTGTTTAAAGATGTTTGATATGATCAAATATATGAATTTAAGGCGATTTAAACTTCCACGATTCCATCTTGATAGAATTGGTCAGTGGGAGTAATTGAATCTTATATGATTTGATTCGTTGATATTGAATGTTACCAAATTAGTTTTCAATACTCTTGGAGTTATACTCCAGTAACACTAATTAATCTCTTTAATTATTGTTCCATTAGTTTCTACAGTTACGTATATGATATGTATAGTAGAAAATTCGAATCTTGAAAAGATTGAGATTTGAAACATTCTTTTGTATAATTGTTATATAATTGAAAGTACTTGCGTCTCGGAGGTACAAGTAAGGTTTATCATTTATTCTATTAAATAGAATATTGTATTCTATTTTATAGAATATCTTTTCTACGATCCCGAGTAATAAAATTATTTTATTATTTGGTGTGTAATATTGGATATTGATGATTGTAGAAAAGACTAGACTTATTAAAGTCAAATGTAAGAATGATAAACTATATGTGGAATTACATAATTAATTAGATGAAATGACCCTTAGTCATCTTCCATATAAGTTCAATAGGATGTCAGAATCATTTGCAAAGTATTTGATACTTAATGATTCTGTTGTTTTCTTATTGAAGAAAATTATCCTATAACTTATAGTGGGAGCGATATTTGATATCGATTTCGGAATTTATCATAG
Source organism: Zanthoxylum bungeanum (assembly GCA_019454045.1). Taxonomy (NCBI): domain Eukaryota; kingdom Viridiplantae; phylum Streptophyta; class Magnoliopsida; order Sapindales; family Rutaceae; genus Zanthoxylum; species Zanthoxylum bungeanum. The sequence goes on from SKCR01033288.1 coordinate 156,204, forward strand.
AACCATAGATCTAAGATTGTTCATGGCTTACTAGGATCAAGTTTTGAACTTGATTAGGCTTTCGTTATGAATAGTTCGTAAAATGTGCAAATTGTTTGAGCAGCAAAAGAAAAGTGAGCTTGATAAAGGTTTGACCTTTATAGTATGACAATGAGAAAGGTTATCCTCAGTAGTCTATTGTAGATTCTGAGAATATCTCTCTCTGGTCGCACTAATTGAACAGTTAAAGATTTGTTGGTTAATGTTGATATTAAACTATGTATTTTGGCTAAAGAATGCAAAATGGCGTTCTTGAGTGATTTCTTCGAATGAGAATTCTGTTGTGGTTTATTTGTTTGAAGAGTTCATTCTAGAATGGCCCTAGAGTTTGTAGTCTGCTAAGATCAAAGTTTGATATACTAGCTTATAAAGCCTATTGTAGACTCAGATAAGCTTTCCGAAAATCCGTGTTATCTGATTTTGATATCAGTCAGATTGTCTGGTTTTATCAAAGTATAGAGAATACGTATTTGTCAGTAGGGTCAGTGGGAGCGTACAAATTTATTTCTAGTATTATATACATCATAAGTATTCTTTTCTCTGTGGAAGTAGTGGGAGTAGTCTCTGTTATATTTGATATAAAGTTTCATATATGATATAAAACTAAGAGACTTGTGAGATACTCCCATTAGTCGCACATTAGATATGATATAATAAAAGACACAGTAAGACTATCTGTATGATAGTTAGTATAATTGTTTGACAGTTAATGTGTCTTATATATATATATATATATATATATATAGTATTCATCTTTCGTAAAGGATGATTCCTTTTTCGAAAGAGAAATTGATTGGAATGTCTAGTCAATCTTATGCATCATAGGATGATGGCTTAATGAATAATGTATTATGTGCGATTAAAAATATCAATTTAATCGTAATTATTACGAGTTATTTTGATATGTTGCAGACCATATGATGGATCATGAAACATGTTCTTTGTGATCTTTGAGATATTAAGAACAAGTTTCTTATTCATGGAGAATTTAGTCTGCAACCATAAGGTCAGATTAGTTTTGATCCTAATCATGACATTAGATGGTCTATGTCATATAAAGTCAGAAAAGATGCAGTGGGAGTGTCACCGTTGATTTTACTAAACTAGTGGAATCAATTGCAACTTATGAAGTGTTGACTTATGAAGTTTCATAGTGACCCTATAGATTAGAAGTTTGATATTAGTATTGTGTTTGTGGTTGTCTACAATGTATTTTGGATTTGATCTTTAAATATACAGGCAACTCAGTAGTTATAGCACAATACTGATATAGCATCTGAGTCATATTAATGTGGAATTTGGATTCTACAAAATATGAATGCCGCTGGCTAAGGAAAACGATTGAGTTTGTTGGACAGACTCAATTTGTAACAAGCAGGCTTACTTGTTGTTGCCTACCTTTTGAGTGCAAGGTGAGCTCTTAAGGGCCATGAGTATGTGATACACATTAAGATGTGTATAAGATACCGTGGATTGGCACTAGAGCAAGTGGGAGAAATTGTTAGGGTTGGTGCTCAGAGTGCCAATCCGGATCGTATTTATGTTTGATTCATAAATACAAGCAATTCTATTTTCCATAATATTACTAATTTAATGGTAGCACCCTTGTCTTTTATACACTTATTCGATCTAATTACGATTATGTAGACAAGGCCACGGAGGTGGACGATGCTGTTCGGGCTCGCGGCCCGGTCGGGAGTACAGAGTAGCCCGCGAGGGACTAAACCGGAGAATAAATGGAGTCGCCACCCAGTGTGAACTAGGAAATGATTTAAGGTCGCACTCTCCCCTCGGAAGGGAAGACCTCAAGCCGTTGGGTTCGGAATGGTCCCTTACTTATGCCAATTGTAATGAAAGGATTGATGCAATAATATAACTAAGTCTTATGCAACACATGCAAGCTAATTTAAATAAACACATGAATTTGCACACCCATAAACATAAATAAAAATGAAGGCAAATGCATAATTCCATAAACGTATTGAACAATGAAGCGCAATAATGTAATTAACAAAAACTGTAAAGGCATTAATAATAAAAGCGGATAATTAAGTACGTAATGTAAAAGAAATAACTAAAAAAGGCAAGCATGCATTGAAGTAAACGTGAAGCGATGCAGCAGAATGAATAGAGATAACTAATAGGATGAATACGAAGCGATAAATAACAAACAAAAAGGTGAATAACTAAATTAGAAGAAAAATGGTGCGACCCGGCGCGACAAAACATCGTGGTAAAGGTAGTATTTTGGCTTTTCCCTCAAATGGAGGACCTTTAGCTCAACGTGATTAGCCCATGTGCACGAGATAGCAATGCGTAAATAAATAAAGCAATAACAAGCGAAAAGTAAATAATGGAATAATAAAAGAGATGCGACCAAGGCCAACATCTATATGGGATCTCGTATGCCCGATTGAACGTATTTCACATTCAATCAAGTATACCTCGTCCGGCACGGAAAAACATCGTGGTAAAGGTAGCCTTTAGGCATTTCCCTCGAATAAAGGACCTTTAATCCATCCTGATTAGCCCATGTGCACTAAATTGACACTACATAAATAAATAAAGCGATAACGTGCAGAAAGTAAATAACATAAGAATAAAAGAGATGCGACCAATGTAGACATCTATATAGGACTTCGTATGCCTGACTGAACATATTTCACATTCAATCAAACATACTTCGTCTGGCGCGGCAAAACATCGTGGTAAAGGTAGCCTTTAGGCATTTCCCTCAAATAGAGGACCTTTAATCCATCATGATTAGCCCATGCTCACTAAATTGACACTACATAAATAAATAAAGCGATAACGTGCAGAAAGTAAATAACATAAGAATAAAAGAGATGTGACCAAAGCCAACATCTATATGGGACTTCGTATGCCTGACTGAACATATTTCATATTCAATCAAACATACTTCATCCGGCGCGATAAAACATCGTGGTAGAGGTAGCCCTTAGGCTTTTCCCTCGAATAGAGGACCTTTAATCCATCCTGATTAGCCCATGCGCACTAAATTGACAATGCATAAATAAAGAAACAATACATAGAAAGTAAATAGCTTAATAATAAACGCAAAATTAAATAACAAGATAAGACACGTGCTTGAAAGTTTATAAAGTGGTACGTGGAATTATATCCCAAGTACATACTGCATGACCATCCATTCGGATTCGGCTACAGAATTTACGTATGGGTTTCCATCCGATTTACCGCAAGAGATAGCATGCAATCATTAACCCAATAGAAATGAAACTATGCGTAAAACATAACATTGCATGCGAATGATCGACAAAGAATAACTGGAAAGATAAATAATAAAAAGGGGGCCCTCAGGTCTTACCTTTTAAGTTGCTCCTCGGAAGTGCGTTACGTCGTCGCCGAAAAGGTTAACACTTCACTATGTTTCGGGTTTGCCTCTGTTTTGGGCTGCTGTTTTCTTCACTATTTTCTGTCGTTTTTACTGCAGTTTTGCTCACAGTTTTGCTCACTGTTTTGGGGACTTTTTGTCTCGGTTTTGGCTACTATTTTTGGGTAGGTTCGGGGGTTGATCGGTTATTAATTTTGTGTGTGTCTGTGGGGTTTGCTGGGGGTTTTTTGTTGCTTTGAAGGGTTTGATTCGGCTTGGTGAGAAGGGCTGGTTTTGGCACTGTGAATGGTCGTGAGTGATCTATGCGTGCAGTGGCGTGTTGTTTATGGTGAGTGCGTGTGGCTGAGAGAGATGAGAGGCGTGTAGCTTTTGTTTGTGGTGGACATGGGCTGTTGAAGGGCATGAGTGAGCTGGCTAATTGCTTGTTGATGCTGTATGTGTGCGTTATTTGCAAGGGACGTGTGGGCAGTGGCTGTTGAAGGGCATGAGTGAGCTGGTGGGTACGTGGGGACTACTGAAGGTCTTTTGTTGGTTTGTGAGGTTTGAGAGTAAAGAGAGAATATGGTCTTTGTTAATTGCGAGTGGACAGAGAAGGGTTTATTCTTTTTGTTTGTTTTGTATGAGTAAGTGGCGTGAGGTGAGAGAGGCGTCAAGGCTTTAGGGTTTATGTGTTTTCAGAGAGAATGAAGAGAGAAGATTAGGGTTTTGCTTTTGTTTTTTTTTAGAGAGAGGCGTGAGGAGTGGGAGAGGAAAATTAGGGTTGGTTTAGGTTTCTTTTTATAATAGTGTATCTTAGGGTTTCCTTCTTTGTGCCTGGCTTAAAAAGGGAACAAATCAATCAATTATCGGTGTGTTTAATTAAGTTATTTAGGGAAATAAATTTGTGCAATTTTGGTGGGGAATATATTTAATTTGGAAGATGATTTATTTAGATTAGGAAGAGGATTTGTTTTAAATTAGGAAGAGGATTTTTTTGGATTTTAACATGTGTTAAATGTGTTTTAATATTTTGGATTGGGCTTGGGGGAAATGGGATTTGGATGGGTGCGAGGGTTTTGGGCCAAGTTTAATATTTTAAAACAGAGATCAATCAAGCGAACCCGAGGCTAAACAAATGAATTAAATTTTGATAAGGTATTAATTTTTAAATTTTTCCCTTCCGGCGTCTGTTTCCCGCGACTTCCGTAATTTATCGGGTATTGCCTCCATACGAGGCTCATCATTGGGCTTTATGCAAAAATACAGTGTCTACAGATTAGATATCTGATTATGATTAGATCGAAGCTAAATCTGGTTTAGTGATACGTTTATATTAAACAAAGACCCTAGGATTTACAATATAGTAAGCACTTACAACGTGGTTTGTAATTGACATTGGGAAACACACTATAAGATGTATATCCTTAAATAAAGTTCCTGGTCAATATTTACGAACACGGGTCGGTTAGTAAAATCCGCTGAGACCAGTACATGTCGTATATCGTGACTTGGTCCGATAGTTTATCCCAATGAACTATGAGTCTCGGGAAACTCGTATAGACATGTAGGTGTTTATTTGATAAACACTGAACGACTCACTGAAGATTTCCTAATATATGGTACACCAATGTCAATAGGAATCTTCTCGAGTTGAGTGAGCATAGTGATCCTTTGAATTAAGATACCACAGTGGGATATATGAGTTATCCTCCACACTTTGTTCGTTGGGTGTGGACTGATGCTCATGATATCCAGTGCATATCAAGATAGGATCCATCAGTTCTGTGTACAAGGCATAGACATCCTCACATGTTTAAGATCTAGTAAATCTATGGTCGTGGTATAACTTCAGAAATTAGTTTCGAGTGTTATTTAGAGATCGTAAATTGAAAGTCGACTATATTATACCAAACGAATTTGACGTTCTTATCTATACCCCAGGTATAATATGGATAGCCCGTGATTGAGGGATTATAAGTATGCAATGACATCGACTTGCAAAGTTTAGAGAGATTATATGTGGTCGTCATAATTCATTAGTGGGTGAATTATGGACATGAAGTTGGATTTCGTGACGGATAAACCTAAACTTAGAGAGTCCCATAATATGAAGTGTACTCGTTGAGCACTTGGGCAATGCGATATGAATAATACAGATTATTCATAATACTTCACCAGATTAAGTGAGTTAATTCGAATCGTTTAATCGGTTAAACGATAACACATGCATTAGGGGATTTTGGCCAATCGTAATTATTGTGTATCTGTATTTGATACATAATACGATTAGATACACATTAATTATTCGTCAAATGAGATTTTGACATATGCCATAAATATATGTATTTGTTATTTATTGCAAATAAAAATACATTTATAATAATAATTATATTAAATGATTATTTAGATATTTAATTATTAAATATTTAAATGATTAATTAATAAACTTTTTTCATAAATGTTATGAAATTTGTCCAATTATTATTGGTTCACATGGCAAGATTTAATTATACTTTATGTGTGCAATTTTGATAGGATAACATAAAGTCTAATATTATTTAATTTGATTAAATTTTCAAAATCCCCAAATTACCCTTGCCAGAGTTGGTCACAATGAATCCAGAGGGGAAAATGTTTTCCTCTTCATTCATTGAACACCATGGCTGACCAAACACCATAAGAAAATCTCTCAATCTTGGTTAGAAGAAACCATGAAGAAATGAAGGAAAATCAAGAAAAAAGGCTAAGGATTTAGGAGATTTAAGGTAATTCTTCAAAACCCTAAGCTTGGAAATTTTGTTTCTTATTTCTTGCTGATCTAGAAAGGTTCTAGGGTTCCTTTAATTCTGAAAAATTGGGGCTTTTGGTTGTGGATGATGTATTGGAAGCTTGTGTGCATGCGTGAAGTATATTTGGATGGAATTATTATAATTTGTATCCAATTTTTTAATTTGATGACATGTTTCCATTCTAGAGTGTTATTACAACTGTTGTAATGCCTAGAATTATTCTTGGGTGGTTCATGTGTGGTGACTTTAATTGGTGTTGAGATTAACTTGATTAATGTTGAAAAATTATACTTAAAGCATGAAATTTGGTAATTTCGGTTTCTGGATCAGATCTGAGTAAACTGGAAATTCTGTGATGAAAATAATGTGTTATGAATGTACTGGATTTGTTTTGGGTGTTGGATTAATTTCCGGAAAGTGTTTAGGATTTGAAATAGGTGAAAACGTCCAAAAACGGCGTTGCCGAGTGACGGCTGTCCAAACAGTGAGTTTGTCACTGTTCGAGCAGCCCATGAACTTCCCTAATACTATTAAGGCTGACCTGGGCAGTCTTCATAAGTGTTGGGTGGTCGGTTCGGTCCAAAACGCGGTTTACGTCATTTTGCGGAAAAATATTTTTTCGTAAAAGTTTCACGACGTTTCCTTTATATTTATGTCGCTATTTGATATCGAATAAATAGGTTTAGGTGAAATATGAATAGATTATTCATATTAGATATTGAATAATTTATTAGGTAATTTTAAAAAGTTTTAAATTATGATTTCGCCCGAACCGCGCTTCCGCTGCGCCTATCGCCCGAAACCCCAACAAGACCTACTTTCGCTAGCAGGATACCGATCCAACACTAGGGGTTCCAACACCGTCCCAACATACGTAGGATCCGATACTGCGTAAGTCTCGGACCTAAATTGGAAACCTTCTAGACCATGTTGGACAATTATGACCCATAGCATCACTATTTGTACAGAACATGGTGTTGTTGTACAAATTAACTATGTGACAAAGGAAATTGCTCTTTTATCATTTTCAATTGGATTACCGGGATATATAAATGATAAAAGTCTATATGATTAGTTCCGGATTAATAAGATATGAGACAGTATTAATCCACTAAGGTTTAATTATTAAATATCCCTAGTTGTAGTATTATCGAGACTGGACATCGATAATGCGGAATAGACTAGTATTACACTTGTACGTGTTATGGAAGCGTAACAGAACAGTTCTCATATATTTAAGTATTGGATACTTATGCAAGTGTGATAGGAGGTTGTGTTTACCGATGGTATGGAAACAGTTTCGCTCTGGATAGACCCCTCGGAATCCCATTGGTAGTATGACTATGTGTCTATGGGAGTCTGAATCAAGGTAGGTGTATTTGGTCCTTACCTGAGACTTGCATCGCTAATACTTACGACAATCAATATACTTTGGTTTTGGTCGTCCAGGGCTTTAACAGGTTCTGTGTACGCCTCTTCTGGGTATACTGAGAATCGTAGTGTATTGGGTGTGATGTCAAGATTGAAGTATCATTCCAGTCATATGGAGATGATGATCACGTAGGATATGGAACTAGTACTCTTATGCACTGCAGTCATCGAGATAATATGACTAAGTCATGCTTATCTTATTATAGAGACTAGTTACCAGAGATGCGATATATGATTCGTACGGGACAGACACAATTCCAGCCCCAGGCCTAGCATGGGACATTCGATACTGGATCGTAATACGTAATACTACGTATACTACGCCTGACATAAATTACATATTCCTTAAAAGAATATTTCTGGAGAATTGGGTAGGCACGGTGTTTTGCTAGAAGCCAACCATATCTTGTAAATCGGTAAGAACGTGGTACTAGGTACGCACGTATTCGGATATTTCGATGATCGGATTTACTGCCAACATATCCAGGGATCTCAAGGGTCACTTCCCGAAGATTCACCGATGACGTATGACTCGAACATAATTAATCTAGGATTAATTAGATGAGAGAGAAAATTAATCTAGGATTAATTGCGGAGAGATTTTATCTGGGATAAAATACTATTTAAAGAGAGTGAACGATTAATTTGGAATTAATCGATAAATAATATATTCGATATATTAAACGAAATTAGATTTCGACGCGGAATGAAAATTAGATTTTAATTCGGGCAAACGAATTAATTTAGAATTAATTTGCATGCGACATGAATATTAATTTTGCTAGGCATAATTATTTAATTGAATTAGATTTAATTACATCGCAACAAAAAATTCGTTAATTTGGAATTAACGAACCCGAGCCCGGAATGTGTTTGTGGGCCCACTCGGATTTTGAACTAAATTGGGGCTCACAAGTCCCATCGCAAGTCACCTTTTGTGAGGGAAGTCACATCAACTTTGTGTGATGTGATTCAAGTCACTTTTTGAGTGATGGGAGTAGTTGAGAGCAATTAATGCCATTTTCCCTCCAAATGTTTGTTTTGCTTTCTGGAAAAGCATATACCAAACACTTTGTGAGACTTTTGGCATTAGGTTTTTAGAAAACAAAACACAACACTCATTTCTCTCTTTCTATCTTCATCAAGGCCGAAACCTTGGCCTCCTTTCTCCCTCTCTTTGGCGTGAAGCTAGGCTTCACTTCTTCTTGATTTTGCTTCAAAATCATGAATGCTAGCACATTAAAGGAGTCATTCAAAGGTGTTAGGGAAACATATCCATGAGTTTGGAATTTAAGGAGATGCTTGGAAGCTTTACATACATCAAAGGGGAGCTTGGAGCACAACCCAAAGGCTTGGAATTTTTGTTATCTCCTACATCCAAAACCGATCAAAATGAGTATTATGAAGGCTTTGTTTATGAAGGTAGGCTTGTAGCGAAAAGGTATTGTTATCAACATTGTGTTGATTACAACGAAACCTTTTACATTTTTTCATGATTAAAATCCATTTGGATAATGCTTGCTAATGCTGCATGTTTCATTTATGAAATATGGCAGTTGAACCTCAAAACCGCTTTCCTTAAACGGAAACCTTTTGGAGGATGTTTACAATATCCTGACGGTTTTGTCGTACCAAAGCATGCAAACAAGGTTTGCAAGTTAATTCGATCCATTTATGGAATGTAGCAAGCATTGCTTTCTTGGAACTATCGTTTTGATGCAATCATAATGGTATATGATTTAATTCAAAACAAAGATGATTCTTGTGCATATAAGGAGGTTAGTGGGAGCGCACTGACAGTGATTGTCCTAAATAATGATGATATATCATTTCTTGGAAATGATATTCCCATAATACAATCGGTGAAAGCTTGGCTTTCATAAAAAATTCTCCGTAGACTACTTGGGAGAGACAACTTTTATTCTAGGAATAAGGATCTACTGGGATAGATCTAAAAGTTGTTGACCTTCTCCGAGAACTCGTACATTGAAATATATGTACGCGACCTGGTGTCTCATATGCTTTGAGCATATGGAGTCACAATCGGGGCAATCCAAATGATGGTCACTGGATTGATGTTAAGAACATCCTTAAGTATCTTAGATGAACTAAGGATGCTTTCTTATGATATGGAGAAGGAGAAATTGAAGTGACCGGGTTCACCGGTGCAAGTTTCCAAATCGATAAAAATGACTATAAGTCGTAATAAGGGTACTATATAGTTTGAATAACGGAACAGTGAGCTGGAAATCTTCCAAGCAAGATACTATTGCCGAATAAACAATAAAAGCGGAATATTGATGCAGCTGAGGTAGCAATAGAAGCGATTTGGATCTATAATAATCCTAATTAGATTAGGTGTAGTTTTGTCATCAACGATCCAAATATATACTTCAATTATTTCATCTGATTCGTTGGATCATACATCGTGGCGATGTGATGATCGAATAAATCGCATCAGATGATAACATTGTAAATCCACTGACGAAAGTAGTTTCTCAGACCCATACATAGTTCTGGTGTAGGACACTTGCGTGATTGGCTATAGGCCAAATGGGAGATTGTTGGACAATTATGACCCTTAGCATCACTATTTGTACAGAACATGGTGTTGTTGTACAAATTAACTATGTGACAAAGGAAATTGCTCTTTTATCATTTGTAATTGGATTACTGGGATATATAATGATAAAAGTCCATATGATTAGTTCCGGATTAATAAGATATGAGACAGTATTAATCCACTAAGGTTTAATAATTAAATATCCCTAGCCGTAGTATTATCGAGACTGGACATCGATAATGCAGAATAGACTAGTATTACACTTGTACGTGTTATGGAAGCGTAACATCATAGTTCTCATATATTTAAGTATTGGATACTTATGCAAGTGTGATAGAAGGTTGTGTTTACCGATGGTACGGAAACAGTTTCGCTCTGGATAGACCCCTCGGAATCCCATTGGTAGTATGACTATGTGTCTATGGGAGTCCGAATCAGGGTAGGTGTATTTGGTCTTCACCTGAGACTTGCATCGCTAATACTTGCGACAATCAATATACTTTGGTTTTGGTCATCCGGGGCTTTAACAGGTTCTGTGTACGCCTCTTCTGGGTATACTGAGAATCGTAGTGTATTGGGTGTGATGTCAAGATGGAAGTATCATTCCAGTCATATGGAGATGATGATCACGTAGGATACGGAACTAGTAATCTTATGTACTGCAGTCATCGGGATAATATTACTAGGTCATGCTTATCCGAATATAGAGACTAGTTACTAGAGATCTGATATATGTTTCGTACGGGGCAGACACAATTCCAGCCCCAGGCCTAGCATGTGACATTCGATACTGGATCGTAATACATAATACTACGTATAGTACGCCTGACATAAATTACATATTCCTTAAAAGAATATTTCTGGAGAATTGGGTAGACACGGTGTTTTGCTAAAAGACAATCATGTCTTGTAAATCGGTAAGAACGTGGTACTAGGTACGCACGTATTCGGATTTTCCGATGACCGGATTTACTGCCAACATATCCAGGGATCTCATGGGTCGTTCCCGAAGATTCACCGATGACGTATGACTCGAACATAATTAATCTGGGATTAATTAGATGAGAAAGAAAATTAATTTATGATTAATTGCGGAGAGATTTTATCTGGGGTAAAATACTATTTAAAGAGAGAGAGTGATTAATTTGGAATTAATCGATAAATAATATATTCGATATATTAAACGAAATTAGATTTCGACGCGAAATTAAAATTAGATTTTAATTCGGGCAAACGAATTAATTTAGAATTAATTCGCGAGCGACGTGAATAGTAATTTTGCTAGGCATAATTATTTAATTAAATTAGATTTAATTACGTCGGAATGTGTTTGCAGGCCCACTCGGATTTTGAATTAAATTGAGGCCCACAAGTCACATCGAAAGTCACTTTTTGTGATGGAAGTCACTTCAACTTTGTGTGATGTGATTCAAGTCACTTTTTGAGTGATGAGAGTAGTTGAGAGCAATTAATGCCATTTTCCCTCCAAATGTTTGTTTTGTTTTTTGGAAAAGCATATACCAAAAACTTTGTGAGACTTTTGGCATTAGGTTGTTAGAAAACAAAACACAACACTTATCTCTCTCTTTCTATCTTCATCAAGGTCGAAACCTTGGCCTTCTTTCTCCCTCTCTTTGGCGTGAAGCTAGGCTTCACTTCTTCTTGATTTTGCTTCAAAATCATGAATACTAGCACATTAAATGAGTCATTCAAAGGTGTTAGGGAAACATATCCATGAGTTTGGAATTCAAGGAGATGCTTGGAAGCTTTACATACATCAAAGGGGAGCTTGGAGCACAACACAAAGGCTTGGAATTTTTGTTATCTCCTACATCCAAAACCGATCAAAGTGAGTATTTTCCGTATTCTTACTTTGTTGTATTCACATGATTTCTTGCTTAATTTAATCTTGGTTTGGCCTAGAAAACCCAACAGACCATACCAAAGAAACCGTTATCTCATCTCTGTCCGATTACTGTAAAGGAAAGTGAATTTGCTTACAAAATAGATGAAAGTATCATGATCTCTCACTTCATAGGCTATAGCAAAAGGATCGATGCTATCGTTTAGGGATAAAATTCCCTAACTGATTCAACTAAGGTTTCTTCTCAACATATATATAAAGAAAACTCATTCTCCATGTTTTTTTTACAAAAAAAAAAAAAAAAAGAAAAAAAGAAAAATTAATAATAATAATAATAATAATTATAGAGAGAGAGAGAAAGAACATATTAATAGAATTTTTGTTTTTGCAACTTCTATCTCTATTTTAAAATAGATCTTTTCGCTATTGTGTAGAAAGCCCTAGTTTCGACTTCTTTGAATCATAAGAAATTCAATTTTGATCATCATAAACACTCATTCACCATTATAGGTCTGTCATCATCTTTTTGTTGCGATTCTCTGATCACTGAAGAGTATTTTTGTGAGGAAAAATAAATATAATCTATTACTACTTGAATAGAATTTACAAGTATTACAAAACTTGTACAAAAAAACTCACACACTAACTACACTTTTTAAGTTCTCTTACTTAGAACTTACACTATACGCTCTCTTTCATGGAGCTTCTTATAAAGGATAATTTGAGCTATCAATTAACTCACAATTTATAGGCAAACCTATGACTCAAATGTAAAAAAAAAAAGAATAGTTTCCCCCAAAAGTTATTTATAATTTTGCACCAATTTTCAAACTCCACCTAAAGTACTTTCGGAGGATTCTTGGAGGTGGACTCATACATGTTATATGCATGCTTTGCAGCTGGATTTAATAATTCTCCCCCTTCAACTACATCCAAAACTGATTGTCATCTGAGAGCTATCTTATCCATGTGTCTGCACAGTTTTAACTTGTCCCGATTGACCACCTTTGTTGACATATCGGTTTTATCTCTGCACATCCCACTTCACTGTGTCTCTGCACATTACTTTTCTGCTATATCTCTACACAGTTCACTTAACATAATTTGGTTGTAATGTTTCTTCACCAATTTATTCCTCAGTGTCTTCTTGTCTTGTGGGAAAATCTCTGGCTCCCCCTCATCAGTAAATAGAATATATTTGGATCTCGGATATCTAGTTGATGGAATCTTGCTTTGCTCAAATCTTATTGTTTGAGGTCCACTGGTTTCAGGAGGTCTGTCATCATCCAAATCTGTGCATGATTCTGTAGCATCTACTGGAATGGGTTGCGACTCCCTCTGCTCAACACTCTTTTTTTTAATCTCTAATGGAGCATGTTGTGTCTCCCCCTGCTCGACATCCTTATCTGCCTCATCTAGTTCTGCTTCTGAAATATCATGCACCATATCTATGGTCAATTATGCTAGTGTTATGTCTGGATTTCTGTCGGCACTGAAATTGGAAGACATCTTGGGTTTTTCAATGTCTTGAATTATTTAGTCTTCAAGAAACTCTACATTTTTGCTTATGATGACCATCTTTTCCCTAGGATCCCATAGTATGTATTCAAATTCTCCATCTTCATATCATAGAAATATATATGGAGTAGTCCTTGCATCGAGCTTCTATCTGAGTGTAGAACACAGAAATCTGGCGACGCTATTCCAGGCTCGCGGCCTAGTTGGGAGTACGGAGTAGCCCGCGGGGGACTAAACCGGAGAATAAAGGAGTCGCCACCCAGTGTGAACTGGGAAATGATTTAAGGCCGCACTCACCCCTCGCAATGGAAGACCTCAAACCGTTGGGTTCAGAATGGTCCCTTACTTATGTCACTTGTAATGAACGGATTTGTGCAATTTTAACCAAGTCTACTCAACATACATTTGCAAAAGTAATCTAAATTCCTATAAAGCCTAAATCTAAGTTTGCATACTTAAGAAATAAATTCTCATAACGAAAAACATACGATATCACACAATGAGCGTGTTTAATTATCAAATACGAAAAATAAATAACAAACTAAACATAAACGCAAATTAAGCTCCTATTGCGAAAGAAAATAACAAAGTCATGCATAAAGAAATAACATACTAGACTAAAATAAATAACCTTCTAACGACCTAATCATGCTTGAATACAAGGTTGGATGAAACGAAATATGTGAATCTCTCAAGTGGTACGTGGCATTGTATCCCGAGTGCAAACCTCAATACCGTTCATTCAGATTCGGCTATGGAATTTATGTCCGGGTTTCCATCCGATATACCGCAAGAGAGAACACATATTTCGTTCATCCGGAAATCACATCATACACTAATCCACAATACTCATGCGAAATAAAGTAATAAAATAACTAAAAATAAAGGATAATAAATAAAAGGGGTGCCCTCAGGTCTAACCTTTTTTGTCGTCTCCCGAAAATGCGGTATTCGGTTGTTGGAAGGGTTGATGCTCCACAACTCCTCCGGTTTAGTGGTTCAACCTTTTCCTTCGTTGTTTCGCTGTTTGTGGCTGCTGTTTTTTACTCCATTTCACTGCTGTTTCTGGTAAGTTTTGGTGGTGATATAAGACAGTTTCTGGGTGTAGTTTTTCGGTGTTTTCAAGGACTATTTTAGTGGATGTTGAGGGCTTGGTTTTATGCGTGAACTAGGGGGGTATATGCGTGTGAACTGGGCAGTTTGTGAGGAGGTCTTATGCGCTAATTTAGGGGCTTTGTGCGTTTAAGGGCCAAATTTTGGCGTGAGGTAATGGTTTTGTGCGTTGAGGGTGTTGTGTGAGTGGGGTTGAAGGCAGGTGGCGTGAGTGTGTTGAGTGAAGTTGAAGGCTGTTGATGCGTGTTGTTGAGTGGCTATTTGTGATGTGAGTGGAATGTGTTGCGTGAGTGGCTAAATGGGCTGTGTTGCTTGCTGAATGGGCGTGAGTTAGGCTGGTGGCATTGAGGGTGTTGATGCTGAATGAAGGGCTGTTGGTTTGTGTTGAAAGGGCGTTGATGCGTGAAGCAAGGGTTGCTGAGTGGGGGGTCGTTTCCTAATCGATGTGGGACAAAAGGGGTAAGGGTTTATGGCTTGGTTTTGTGCGTGAAGGGGTGTTGTTTAAATGGGAGCTTGTTTCCTAGTCAATGTGGGACAAATTTGAGTGAATGGGTTACAATTTTTTTGGTCATATGGGGTTATTTTTGGTGCAGTTTTCGGTGGTTTCTGGGACAACGTCAGGGGTTGTTTTACGTGAATATGGGAGGCAGAATGGAGGGATGATCTGCGTGTTTCAGGGGGCTGCAGTGAAGGGTCTTGGACGTGAGGTTGAAGGGCTGGTTCAGGGTAGTTTAGGCGTGACAAAGGCTGTTTCTAGGGGGACTGTAGTGGCGTGTATTTGGGCTGCTGTATGGGGTTGTTTGGGCGTGTTAGTGGCTGTTTCTTCAAGGGTTGTGTTGGTGTGAATGAGCTTGATAGAAGAGGTGTCTTATGTTATATATGTGTTATAAAGGTGCTAGGGGTTTCAAGGGAGCTAAGGGTTCTTTATATAGGCAAATGAAGGTGCATTTATTGGGTAGGCTAACATTAATGAGGGTTATTAATTGGGTGGCTAACTTTGTTGAAAAAAATGGAAAGGGGATGGCTTAGTCATGGGCGTGGGGTTGCTAGATTAAATGCTTGATGTGTCATGCTTGACTTGGTGAGGGGAGGCCATTAATGGCTTGGAAAACTTTGTTGAAAATGTGGGGTAAGGTAAATTTGAGGTCAAGGGCGTGGGGCATGCTTGGTGGAAGGTTAAATGAGTGGAGTTTGCTTGCATGGCTTTGCATGGTAGATGGTTCACGTGAAAGGGGCAAAAGAGGCGTGAAGGTTGAGTGGGGAGTGAATGGCGTGAAGGCTTATTACATGGTGCATGGACTTGAGGTGTGGTGTGGATAAATGCTATGAGTGGTGGTGTGCTGAGGTGTTTGGGTCAAGGAAGTGTAGCTTGCGGGGGTTTTGGGCCAAGGGTGATTTTGAAACGGAGGTCCAACGAGCAATCCCGAAACTAAACGAGCGAATAAAATGTCAATTCTTGACTTTTCCCTTCCGACGTCCGTTTCCCGCGACTTCCGCGACATAAGAGGTAGTGCCTCCGTACGAGGCTCATCATCGGGACTTATATGCAAAAATACAGTGCCTACAATGAGCTCATGAGATACATGTGCAACGACTAAACAGCCGAATATTCTAATGTGAGAGTAGGAAGGATTCTTACCAAACCACACTTTATCCGAAAACTCAAAATTCAACTGTATAGATGCTGATCTGTTGATCAGGTAGCAGGAGGCACAAACCGCTTCTCCCTAGAATGGCTTTGCCAGTTTAGCCATACTGATCATGCTTATGAATTTCTCCATAATGGTGAAATTCATTATTTGAGCTACATCATTTTGTTGTGGGGTGTGTGGAACAGTTCTCTCATATCGAATATAGTGTCTCATATGGTAGGCATCGAACTCCTTGGAATATACTCCCCTCCATTGTTTGTATGGAAGCACTTCAGCTTCTTACAAGTTTCACGCTTTACCATGGCGTGGAATAGCTTGAACTAATCCATGACCTAATCCTTTATATTGAGGAAATATACTCAAACTTTCTAAGAAGTATCATTAATGAAAGTCGGAAAATATTTTTTACCGCCTAATGAATCAACCTCCAAGAGACCACAAACATTAGAGTGCACCTGACTGAGCAATATTGATCTTCTATTTGAAGAGAAATTAAATTAGACTATGTGTTGCTTACCAAACAAACAATGGCTACAAGGACCTAGTGCAACATCATTGGTAAGCTCATTCTTGGTCAGAGCAGACAATCCTCTCTCACTCATGTGATCGAGTCTCTGGTTCTACAGATTTTAAGAAGCCTATTTCCAGCTACATTGAGGTTGTCTGTAAAAATCTTCCTATGAGTCTTGTATAGTGTGCCGTAAATATGTCCTCAGGCGACAACCACGGCACCTTTTGTCATTCTTCATGTGCCATTTCTGAAGTGACTGTCATAGCTTTATTTATCAAGGGCTATTTCCAATGGTACATTTAGCCGAAGTTCTGGAACATGCAAGACATCCTTCAAGATTAATGTACACCTGATATTTATCCGCAATTGAATATCACCAATTCCTATTATCCTAGAGGAATTGATATTTCCCATCTTCACTGAACTAGAGTCTCTTGCTTTGTAAGTTGTGAAGAAATCTCTGTGATGAGTGAAGTGGTTGGATGCTGCAATATCTACCACTCACTCAATATCTTGGTTTAAAGTATAAAATCATATTTCTTATTGTATGAAGCATATGGCTACATCTCCTTGGACAACGACTAGTGTCTCTCATTCATTATTCTTTGGCTGGAAATTACCCTGGCCCTGCTCTCGTTGCAGTTTTTGGCAATTCTTCTTTAAAAGTGGCCTTCTATGCCACATTAGTAGCACTTATGGTTAGGCATCCTTATATCTAAGGATATACCTCTGGTTGTGTTTCTGCCTTTCCCTTTTTCTCTTCATTGATTCCTCGAGTCTCCGTGATGAAGGCTTCTGTTTCTTTGATCGAAGGTATCACTCACGTAACGCAAGCGCATGTATCGTTCAAGTAGAATAAAATGTATTGATCCCACGAGGACTTAATACCTTAAGCTATCAATTTATGAAGTTAAATGTTTACAAGTACCTAATAGATTAGTTTGTTGATTGGATGGTGATTTTTGCTAAAACAAGTAAATAAAACAGTTCGAAAGGAAATTAAAGGAAAATTCAATATTATAAAACTATCTAGGGTTGTGAATCCTTCCAATATCTTTTAAAGATGAAGTGGTTATCTCATGTTTGTGCAATATATCGGTTTACTAACCTGGAACATGAAAATTTCCAAAAGCCTATGTCGATGGTCAGATGCAAACACCCAAATAACTCAATTAATCATATGTCTATGTTAACCAAGTTACCTGAATTCATTAAGAATAAATTCCAATTATGGCTACCCCCGCCTGACAGGTATATGTATATTGATGAATGATATTTATATCATTATTTCCCACTCATTTAACCTGATATTTTGTATAGTTTTTCAGGTTTTGTGAACATTTTGATGTGTTTTATTGTTATTTTGCAGATAAATAAAGTTTGGAAAACATTGGAAGCAATTTGGGGCCAAAATAGAGAAAAAATGACAAAATGGGCATTTTCGTAATTTCCAACGTCGCGATGCCTAAAGTGAGCCAGTCATGCTAACGTGCGCCGAGGGACACGTGTCAGAATCTGAGAAATTTGACTTGCTAAAGTGCGCCGACCTTGCTAACGTGCGCCGTGCCACATGTCATCATAACAGAAGATCAGCTAAAGTGCGCCGGCTGCCACGTGTCGAAATCTCATTGGACCAAAGCAAGCGTGTGCCACGTGTTACTCTCTCATTGGACCGAATATTCGACAAATCACATATTGCCACGTGTCGACCTCTCATTTGACCGATCCTAAGCGCGTGCCACGTGTTAACTTTTCATTGGACCGAAAAACCAGCTAATTACCGTGCGCCACGTGTCGCCTTCTGATTGCGCCGCTGTGCCATGTGACACATGTCACCTCCTGATTGTGCCGACAATGCACGTGGTCAAAAACCGCGTTGACTGAAAATGCGTGATGGCGTCGCGATGCCAAGCCCTTCAGCGTCGCGACGCCAGATGCCGAGTTTGCCTATAAATTCAGGCCTTCTTCACTTCATTTCTTGTGCTTTCCATGGGATTTTTTCTCTGATTTCATAGGAAGCATCTAGTTTTGTAATATTAAAATTATGTATTTTTATTTTTAGTTTTTATTACAGCTTTTTATTTATTTACTTTATGTTTTGTAGTTAAATTTCCGCTGGGGTAAAAGGTGAAACATTTAATATAATTATCTAGGTAAATTTCACTTAATTATAATTTATAAATTATAATTTAATCGGATTAATTAATGTCAGACTTTATTACCGCCTATATGGCTGGTGTAGTTGGACTAAATGGATTACCGCCTATATGGCTGGTTTTAATTGTTTAACATTATTAATTCCTGAGAAAGCAGAACATAAAATAATTTATATATTATAATAAGTGAGATTCCTAGATAAGAAATATTAAATGTGGATCCTCTAATCCCAGCATTTTATTTTTATTCTAGGGAAGTGATGAAACACAATATTCACACATTTAATAATTGATTTTCTTTTTATCGGTAATTCTTTAGTTTGTTTATTGAGTCTTAAGCTTAATGCTTCTTGTTGTCTGATCACCAATAAGATTGATATGGTAAACTTAGAATGAACTAGACATAGGGATTTTAGGTTTCAGCCTTAGATTCAATAGCTCACGATCTTCCTTAAGGATACATAACCATTTAATAGATTTCCTTATAGGATAGACATATACCTGTTGGGCGGGGGTAGCCATAATTGGAACTTAATCTTAATGAATCCAGGTAATTTAGTTGACATAGACATATGGTTCAATTGGGTTATACTGGGTATTTGCGTCTAACCATCGACAGAGGCTTTTGCATATTTTCGTGTTCCAGGTTAGCAAACTGATTTATTACACATAAATAAGAGAATCAATTCATCTTTATATTAATATTGTGTGGAGTCACGACCCTAGATCTTTGAGTCTTTTCTTTTATTTTCCTTAGTATTTTCTTTTGAGTCTGTTTTTTATTTTATTTTGCAAAACCACATTCAACCAACCAAAAGCAATCAATTCTCTTCTCCCTATAATTAGATACATGTAAATAAATAGTATCAATAATTAATAACAACAGTAGGAATTAAGTCCTCGTGGGATCGATATTTTTATACTACTTGAACGATACGTGCGCTTGCGTTATACGTGTGTGTTTACGCCGGTCATATATCTTGTAAGAAAATCTACTTAAGGGTCACCATGCCCCGAGGTGAGATCGTGAGCTATTGAGTCTAAGGTTGAAACCTAAAATTCCTTCGTCAAGTTTATTTTAAGTTTACCAGATCAATCTTATTAATGGCCAGTTAACACGAAGCATTAAGCTTAAGACTCAATAAAAAAAAATTTATATTACCCAAGACATAAAATAACCAACTCTATAAACCGGTGATATTGGAATTCATCATACCCCTAGATTATGTATTTAGCTATGACACATACCTAGGATTACTAAAAACTTAATTAAACAAAATATCATAAAAAATAACTTGAAAATAAATAAAAGTAAAATTATAATAATGAAAGAAAATGTTGGGGGTTAAATGATCCACTTCTAATATTTCAAAATTAGAAATCTCCCTTATTATCAATCTTTACCGATTAATTAATTATATTTAACCATACCCTAAAGGCAGAAATTCCATTTGTCTCAATTTAGTCCAACCGACCATATAAGCGGTAACAAGGTTATTACCTAAACTGACCATATAGGCGAAAACTACGTCTGGAAAGTAAAACCGACAATATAGGCGGTAAATTAGGTTGTCACCTAAACCGTCCATATAGGCGGTAACTAATTAATCCAAATTACCACTCCATTCCACCACCCACCTACATGATCAACTCCGGCCTGTCCGAAAGCTTTGTCCTCCAAACTCTCAACCACCATGCTTTTTGCAAGGGGATATGAGACAACAGCAGTGAAGATGAAACAGAACAGGGGAGAGATTTCTGGGAAAACTTCTCAAGCAATGACGAAGAGGAGGTGAAGGGGATGACTCGCAGTTGATGTTTTTACAGTGATGTAACGGAGAGAGGTAAAAAAGTGCTAAAAGAATGCCTAGAGGTGACGGAGAATACGGATAACACCGAGACGGATACTGTGTTGCGTCAATTGAAGAAGACACTGGCACAAGTGAGCGTATGGGAGTTATTATGCGCCTATCAAAAGCACAGACGTGCCATGGTAGAAGCTCTAAGCAAGATAATGGTACCTGAAGATGCAAACCCGACAATGTTCGTAGGATCGGTACAAAAAGAGGGTAGGAAGGTGATAATATTCTCTGAATGAGAGCTCCCGATGGAGGGGAGGAGTCATAACAAGCAGCTATTCAAAAAAGTGGAAGTAAGAGGCAAGAAGACATCTTGTGTGATGGTGGATGATGGCTCATCTATCAATGTGTGCCCTTTGAAGATTCTGTCAAAGTTGGGTATGCGGACAACGGATTTAAGCCCCTCCAGCATGACTATCAAAGCATATGACGATAGCAAATGGGGAGTCAAAGGTACTTTCATCACAGTAGTCAAAGTGGGCCTGATAGAAGACAAGGTGGAGTTCACGATATCCCAGCTACATTTGCTCTGTTATTGGGGAGGCCATGGTTTCATAGACTTGGGGGCATGCCATCCAATTTTCACCAGGTTATTAAGTTCTCACATGGAGAGGAAGTCGTCACCATCAGGGCTGAAGTAGACAATGATGTGGCTTCTTTAGACATATAGCCTTTCACAAGGTTCCAAATGGCGGCAAATTTCGAAGAATGGGTGGACCCTAAAGTGGCTAGAATCATGGAAAGAATGAAATATTAGTCGGGCACAGGTTTGAGTGCTAGAGGCCAGAGAATAAGAGCATTGCCAAATTTCAAGGGACATACCACTAGGAGAGGATTGGGGTATGAATCCGATGGGAATGAGCCAAAGACCAAGGAAAAATGGATGAAGCTGATGGAATACTTTATGAAAGCCACATGATATCAAAGAGAGCCTGAACTCGTAGAAGTCAATGGGATCATAGTACCGGGATTGGAAATCTTTAAGGATGTGATGGGGAAAGAACCACAGGCAGAGGAAGTTGCAAAAGAGGAAGATAAATGGGAAGAAGTACTACAGTTGGAGAATATGACGCTCGAAGAAAGCAAAAAGACAGAAGAAAACAAGGCCGTAAATGATGAAGATTTTTATTTTCCTAACTTATTTTATTGTAATCCTGCATTTATTAATCATAATGACATTGATTTTGTTTACTTGTTCGAGTCTTTTCCTGTTAGTCTGCATCATAATATGCATGACATGAGAATATTTGACATTGATTCAACAAAGAAAAATGCATTTAATCTTGGTACATATGAAAACCCCAAGGAAATTTTAATTGCAAGTGAGGTTACCTCTAATGAGCAGAAAGAATTAGAGAGAATATTAATAAAATATGCAAAAGTATTCGCCTGGTCCTATGAAGACATGCCAGAAGTGGACATGGGTATTGCCTAGCATATGATACCAACTTATCCGAACATGAGACCAGTAAAACAGAAGCTCCGAAGAATGAGGCCAGAATGGGCCGAAAAGGTTAGGGAAGAAGTCAAGAAACAAATAAATGTAGGGTTCTTAGAGGTGGTGAAGTGCCCCGAGTGGTTAGCCAACATTGTGCCGGTACCAAAGAAAAATGGAAGAGGTGCACGCTGAAGTGTGTAGACCGCAGATGAATGGATTGAATTTGTCTCGCAAGATAGTGAGACGTGGATTTTACTGGTCGACCATGGAAGCTGACTACGCAAAGTTGGTGAAGCACTGTCATGATTGCCAGGCACACGGCAACTTGAACCATCTACCGCCTACAGAATTACACGGACTGTCAGAATCATGGCCTTTCTGAGCGTGGGGTATTGACATGATTGGAGAAATCAGGCCACATGCATCAATTAGACACCGCTGATGAGCGAAAATATATCAATATTTACCGCCCCTTTAACTTAATATTTTGTTTAGTTTCTCGGGTTTGATGAACGTTTTGATGTGTTTTATTTTATTTTATAGATAAAATAATATCGGGACTCAATGAAATCATTTAGGATGAAATTTGGATCAAATAAGGGCAATTATTGGACTTGATATATTAATTTTGGAGATAGGAAATTTGAAAGGGCGTTTTTGACGAAGTGCAGTTTTGGAAATTCCAGTTTTGCGCATCTGTCGTATTTTGGGCATAACTTTTTACTCAGATATCGGATTGAGCTGATTCAAGTGCCAGATTAAAGAAGACCCAAATTTATACAACCTTGAAAGAGAAAATATTTTCGAATTCTGATGATTTCGTGTAGTAATTAGTGGAGAAATTAATAATGGATTTGTGGAGAATTTGATGGATGATTGATGGAGGCAAAATTTTGCCTATAAATACCAAGCCATTTCATTTGTAAAATTCATACTTTCTTCTTTGAAATTCTTAATGAATAAATAAGAAGATTGTATCTAGTTTGTTTATTTTAGTTTTCAGTAATTAATTTTCAGTTTTTGCACTTTCTTTTCTTTACTTTTCAGTTTTTACTTTCCGCAATTTACTTTTACGCACAATACTTTTCTTTCTTTAATTTTTCAGTTTTTACTTTTCAGTAATGAGGAGGTAACTTCCCCAGCTAGGGTGAAAGGTAATTCTTTTACTATTGCTATTTAGATTAATCTCCCTTAAATATAATATATTCACTATTTAAAATATTGACTTAAAAAGGATACCGCTATATTGGTCGGTTGGTAATTCATTTTAATCTGGTTTTAACCTGACTAATCAAGGATACCGCCAGATTGGTCGGTTGGTAATTAAACTTTCTTACCGCCTATATGGCAGGTTCATGGACAAATCTTTTTACCGCCTTAATGGCCGGTTGGACTTAATTTGACTTAATCAGGTTACCGCCTATATGGCTGGTTGGTAATGTTATCACAAGTTTATATATTATTATGGGAGATATCTAAAGTAGTAGTAGTAAAAGTAATTCCTTTTACCTTAGCATTTTATTTTATTGTAATTTACTTTTCAGTATTTACTTTACCGCATTTTTACTTTATGTCTTTTATTTTCAAGTTTTTACTAGCCCTAGTTATGTGTTGTAACTAAATTATTTATATAGGGTTGTGATGACTTTTAATATCACCGGTTTATAAGGGGTTAAATTATAGTTTGGGTAATATAAAGATTTATTTATTGAGTCTTAATCTTAATGCTTTTTCATTAATTGGCCATTAATAAAATTGATCTGGTAAATCTAAAATGAACTAGACATAGGGATTTTAAGTTTCAGCCTTAGACTCAATAGCCCACGATCTTCCTTGAGGATAGATAACCCTTTAATAGATTTCCTTACAGGATAGGAATATACCTGGCGGGCGGGGGTAGCCATAATTGGAACTTAATCTTAATGAATCCAGGTAATTTGGTCGACATAGACATATGGTTCAATTGAGTTATACTGGATATTTGTAGTTGACCATCGGAAGAGGCTTTTACATATTTAGTGTTCCAGGTTAATAAATCAATATATTACCCAACTGTAAGATAACCACTTCATCTTTAAAATGATATTAAAAGAAATTACAACCCTAGATCTTTGTGTCTTTTGTTATTTTCCTTAGTATTTTCTTTTGTCTTTTTATTTATTTATTTATTGTGCAAAACCACATTCAATCAATCAAACAATCATTCTCTTCTCTATTTAATTAGATATTTGTAAATAAATAGATTCAATAATTATAACAACAGTAGGAATTAAGTCCTCGTGGGATCGATATTTTTATACTACTTGAACGATACGTGCGCTTGCGTTATACGTGTGTGTTTCGCGGTCAAGTTTTTGGCGCCGTTGCCGGGGACTTATATTTCTTGAGTGTTAATTTTGAAGCTATCTAATTTACTTGTATCTAATTTTCTTTATCTGTAATTTTACTTCTTTTATTTTTCAGGTGATTGAAAAATGGAACTTTATTGGGAGATTGAGAGATCACGAGCTTTACTAGAAAATACACCCCAAATTTGGGAGCAACAGTCCGGTTTTCTGAGGCCTGTTGTCCAGCCCAACAATTATCACTGGATGCCAGAACCAAGCAATACCACATTTGCTAAACAAAACGCAATGGGGAGATGTGACATTTGTAATGGTAACCACCCTAGAGATTATTGCAAATACAAATACCATCCAGGGTGGCAGAGCTATCAAGATCCTTCTTGTTATGACGAGCCATCACATTTCACAGAACCACATTTTCCATCTTATCCACCATCTACCTATGATCTTCATCAACAACCAGAACCATCAGAGGAAGATCAGTTGCTAAACATGCTCGAAGATATGTTCAAGAACAAAAAGAAAAGTTAGATACAATGCTTGAAACAAGCCAGAAACAATTTGAAAGTATTCAGAGACAATCAGAATTCATTCAGAGGATGACAAATCAAATGAGACAATTCACAGAAAACCAGAACTACATACCTCAAGAACCAGTTTCAGATGACATAGATGAAGCCTTCGAGTACCAATCATTTCACAATGACACTTCAACAGAGGAGGAGGCTGAGCAGTATCAACAACCAGAGGTATCAGTTCAGGAGCCCGAACCGGCAAAGTCTCAATTTGACTTTTATTATTCAGATTCTGAGGAGGATGAAGCTGATCTATTTGTACCAACTGCACCAACAACGGAGGATCAAACTTTCAATCCTCAAAATGGAGATCTTGGAGCATGCTTTACCTTGATGTTTGAAGAAGATCTATCTGAACCATCCATTCCAGTCGTATCAGAGGATGAAAACCTAATGTCAGAAACATCTTTGCATCCTCGGTTGACAATTTTGAAGCATGTATTTCACAGATGACAGATGAAGAGATGAATACAAGAATTTTACAATACATCTGTGAAGAGAAGGTGGAGCAAGAAACAGAGCAAATGAAGGAGCAAATGTCTGACCTTAATAAAGATCCAGAGCATTCAGAGAAAAACATCGCTGTTTTGGGGAGTACAAATTAAAGATATCAACCAGAAGCTTGACAGAATGGAATTTCCATTCCAAGTCAAGCATCATACGAGACCTCCTGATTTTCTTTCTTTCTTTGCAGGAACCACTGGAGTAACAAGGAGCAAAAAGGTGGCACGAGTACTGAATGAGACAAAACTCTTTTTGCCACTTTACCGTGGAAGAGACCCTTCAAAAGCAACGCTCACGGGATTGTTTTTAATCGGACATCCAAAACGACATTGAAACCTCCTTAACAGATGAATTTCAGTCACGTCTGGCTGAAGACGAAAAATTAGCGCTAGCAGGGAGGCAACCCATGCAATTTGTTGTAATTTGTTTTCATTTTTTTGTGTGAACTTTTTAATTTTGTGTATTATTTTTGTAGGGAAAGGCACAAACGAAGCATTTTAAGACAGAAGGAATTGTGTTTGGCAATCAAAGATGAGAAACAATTCATTAGCGATGGCTGAATAAGGAATGAAATCTTGAGACACATCCTAATGAATTTATACTAAGCGAGTGGCGTATTGCGTACACAATTCTGTTGCCTTAATTATTGCTTTGATTCGCTTTTCTATTGTAATTATCTTTATTTTCGTAGACAGGATCCAGACTTTTTGACATTCACGATTCTTTTGTTGTTTAGCTAACAATCGTCCTTTGGAAGATATTAGTGCTATTATTACTCACCCTTTTTCAGGTACTATAAATTTAGCCCGTCATTGCACTTTTGAAGGCATCCCGAGTTGAAAAAGAAATACAAAAAAAAAAATGGAAGCCACTTCAAGAAGACGAGTTGAAAACATCTGTGTGTTTTGCGGTAGTAGTGTTGGAACTAAACCACAATACGTAGAAGCAGCACAGGAATTGGGTCGAGTCTTAGCAGCAAGGAATATGCACTTAATATATGGCGGGGGGGCAATCTTGGACTAATGGGGATCGTTTCAAAGGCTGTACAGGAAGGAGGCAGTCATGTTTTGGGAATCATCACAAACCCTTGGCAGAGGCAAATCTTATTGGATCATCAAACGGAGAGGAACTGATCGTGCCAGGTATGTCTGAACGATTGGTAGAAATGATTAACCGTGCTGATGCTTTTATTGCTTTGCCAGGTGGCTGGGCACATTGGAGGAAATTTTTATTGTACTATCTTGGGCGAACCTGAACATACACCAGAAACCACTTGGACTGTTTAATGTTGATGGATTTTATGATTTTCTTTGTGTGTTTCTTGATGATGCTCGGAGAAATGGGTTCGTGTCAAAACCTTTGAAAAGAACTCCTCTCACTGCCAGAACTGCTCCAGATCTAATAGACCAACTCATAGCCTATGAACCACAAGTTGACCCTATCCTTTCAAAGATAAATTGTTCGAAGACGATCGTGGTAAGAGGCGTCGAATTAATCTGGATCTTAACCTTTAATTTCTTGTAGAATTTCAGCTAACCAGGTACGACCTTCTTAACTCTCCTATTACTGTTTAAGACATTGGGGGCAATGTCTCATTTAGGTTTGGGGGAGGAAATTAGTTGATTAGTACCTTGTTTTTAGTTTGTATGTTGTTTTTATTTTTAGTTCAAAATTTTTCGAAAAATACAAAAAAAAATTGAAAATTTTTCAAAAATTACAAAAATATTTGTGTTTTTAATTTGACCAAAAAGGTGAAATTGGTAAAAGATAGCTGAGTAAGGAGTTTCCACTCCTGAGACGTATCTCAAACCTAATTCGAAACAAGTTAATTTTTGTTTATTTCATTTTGAATTATTAATTTGTGAATTCTCCTTAAAACGGACTAAAAGGAATCTTCATATGTTCAGTTAGCAGATATTATCAACATATATAGTAACATACGGACATAAGCTAAAATTGAAAAGTTTGTAATATTCAGTGCTCTAGTTTAATTGGAGGAAACATCTCAAAAAGCAGTGGAGTAAAAAAAAAAAATTATGATTTACAAAAATAAAGTATCTAAGATCCGGTTATTAAGTCTGTAAGGGTGTTTTAACACCTAGTGCCCTAAAACCAACTGGTTTGGGAGTCACTGACCCAAAGCTCGTTACATGGATCGAAGATGCTGCAAAAATATATATATCTGAAGTCTGGTAATTAAGTCTGTAGGGGTGTCTTAACACCTGGTGCCCTAAAGCCAACTGGTTTGGGAGCCACCGACCCAAAGCTCGCTACATAGACGAAGGTATTGTATATAAATAAAAAGTCAAAATTCAGAAAAATCAAAGAAAAAATCAGAAAAATGAGAAAAATTATTCCATTGCTCAAAAAGGTGTGAAATCTGATAGAACTTTAGGACAAAAATATTACTCTCTTATCAACTGCACTTATGACTGTTGTGGGCAAAAATGAGTTGATTAATATTTTGTTGGCTGTGTATATAAGAATGGTAAAAATAATCGGAGAATTTACTTATTCGGTAATTTAGAATAAAACAAAACACTAGGAACTTGGAGTAGAAGTTTCACCTGATTAGTCACTAAAATCTTTATTCTCTTTTCGCTTATCTTTTTGCTTTTGGTGCATTAGTTTTACTACCTTTTTACTTTTATAAAATGTTTGTGGGTATCATTGCGGTAAACCCTCACGAGACTACAACTCGTCCACTAGGGACACCTAGGGGTTTAAAGGCTTGTTGCATACGCTAAATGCAACCGTGATCCCTACGAAAGTGGCTTAGTTTAATTTTAATTGTTCTTGTATTTTATTGTTTTGCTCGAGGACTAGCAAAATGTTAGGTTGGGGGTGTGATGAGCGGAAAATATATCAATATTTACCGCCCTTTAACTTAATATTTTGTTTAGTTTCTCGGGTTTGATGAACGTTTTGATGTGTTTTATTTTATTTTGTAGATAAAATAATATCGGGACTCAATGAAATCATTTAGGATGAAATTGGATCAAATAAGGGCAATTATTGGACTTGATATATTAATTTTGAGATAGGAATTTGAAAGGCGTTTTTGACGAATTGCAGTTTTGGAAATTCCAGTTTTGCGCATCTGTCGTATTTTGGGCATAACTTTTTACTCAGATATCGGATTGAGCTGATTCAAGTGCCAGATTAAAGAAGACCCAAATTTATACAACCTTGAAAGAGAAAATATTTTCGAATTCTGATGATTTCATGACCGAAATTGTGATGAACCAGCCAGAAGTGTGTGGAGTGTAAAATTATTAAAAGTCATTATCAATCATTTTCAAAGCAAAATATTAATTAATAAATAATTAATAAAAATTATCAAATCACCACCAAACAAGATAAGCAATTAGTGGAGCAATTATGGATTTGGTGTAGTAATTAGTGGAGAAATTAATAATGGATTTGGTGGAGAATTTGATGGATGATTTGATGGAGGCAAAATTTTGCCTATAAATACCAAGCCATTTCATTTGTAAAATTCATACTTTCTTCTTCTTTGAAATTCTTAATGAATAAATAAGAAGATTGTATCTAGTTTGTTTATTTTTAGTTTTCAGTAATTAATTTTCAGTTTTGCACTTTCTTTTCTTTACTTTTCAGTTTTACTTCCGCAATTTACTTTTACGCACAATACTTTTCTTTCTTTAATTTTTCAGTTTTTACTTTTCAGTAATGAGGAGGTAACTTCCCCAGCTAGGGTGAAAGGTAATTCTTTTACTATTGCTATTTAGATTAATCTCCCTTAAATATAATATATTCACTATTTAAAATATTGACTTAAAAAGGATACCGCTATATTGGTCGGTTGGTAATTCATTTTAATCTGGTTTTAACCTGACTAATCAAGGATACCGCCAGATTGGTCGGTTGGTAATTAAACTTTCTTACCGCCTATATGGCAGGTTCATGGACAAATCTTTTTACCGCCTTAATGGCCGGTTGGACTTAATTTGACTTAATCAGGTTACCGCCTATATGGCTGGTTGGTAATGTTATCACAAGTTTATATATTATATTATGGGAGATATCTAAAGTAGTAGTAGTAAAAGTAATTCCTTTTACCTTAGCATTTTATTTTATTGTAATTTACTTTTCAGTATTTACTTTACCGCATTTTACTTTATGTCTTTTATTTTCAAGTTTTTACTAGCCCTAGTTATGTGTTGTAACTAAATTATTTATATAGGGTTGTGATGACTTTTAATATCACCGGTTTATAAGGGGTTAAATTATAGTTTGGGTAATATAAAGATTTATTTATTGAGTCTTAATCTAATGCTTTTTCATTAATTGGCCATTAATAAAATTGATCTGGTAAATCTAAAATGAACTAGACATAGGGATTTTAAGTTTCAGCCTTAGACTCAATAGCCCACGATCTTCCTTGAGGATAGATAACCCTTTAATAGATTTCCTTACAGGATAGGAATATACCTGGCGGGCGGGGGTAGCCATAATTGGAACTTAATCTTAATGAATCCAGGTAATTTGGTCGACATAGACATATGGTTCAATTGAGTTATACTGGATATTTGTAGTTGACCATCGGAAGAGGCTTTTACATAATTTAGTGTTCCAGGTTAAAAATCAATATATTACCCAACTGTAAGATAACCACTTCATCTTTAAAATGATATTAAAAGAAATTACAACCCTAGATCTTTGTGTCTTTTGTTATTTTCCTTAGTATTTTCTTTTGTCTTTTATTTATTTATTTATTGTGCAAAACCACATTCAATCAATCAAACAATCATTCTCTTCTCTATTTAATTAGATATTTGTAAATAAATAGATTCAATAATTAATAACAACAGTAGGAATTAAGTCCTCGTGGGATCGATATTTTTATACTACTTGAACGATACGTGCGCTTGCGTTATACGTGTGTGTTTTCGCCGGTCAACCGCTTCATAGTAGTGGCGGTAGACTATTTTTCGAAATCGGTGGAAGCTGAGTTATTCTGTAATGTTCGGCGAAGCAGATGGCCAAGTTCATAGCCCGTAGTATAGTATGTCGATATGGAATGCCACATCACGTAGTGACGGACAATGGAGTCCAATTCATAGAGAAACAAAGGTGATATTGCAGAAGTATGGGATAGGGCTTCACAAATCATCACCTTACAGGCCACAGGCTGATGGGGCGGCGGAGGCGGCCAACAAAACCATAAAGAAATACTAGTTAAGATGGCAGAAAATTATAAAGATTGGGCTGACAAACTGTCGTATGCCCTATGGGGGTTATAGAACTTCGGTGAGAATGGCCATGTGAGCCACACCCTATGCTTTTGGTTTACGGGATGAAGGCAGTGTTACCAGTGGAAATAGAGATACAACTAATGTGGGTACTAGCAGAGGCGGGATTGCCTGAGCAGAAATAGGCCTCACAGAGGTTTGAACAGCTAGCACTACATGATGAGAAAAGGATGAAGGCTTTGCACCACATGCAGTTATACCAAAAAAGTTTGGCCAGGGCGTTCAACAAGAAGGTACATCCCACCAAGATCAGAGAAGGTGATCTAGTACTCAAGCAGTCGAAGCCACTGATAATGGACCCAATGGGAAAGTTCAGGCCCAATTGGGAAGGGCCCTACCTAGTCAAAAGGGTGATGGGGAATGGGGTAGTGAGACTATCAGATTTGGAAGGGAACGAGTTCACCGAGCCCATCAACGTGGACAGGCTGAAACAATACTTTGCATAAAAAAATAAAAAAATAAATAAAAAAGAAGAAAATGGAAAGGCTCGTTGGGTTGAAAATCCGTAAAGGACAGCCCAAGCAAAATATAGAGCAGGAGTGAGCAAGAAAAATGGTTAATTGTAAAATCTGTGAGGAACAGTTCGCGACAATGTATCCTTGCAATGAAGTTCATTATTTCCTACATATGTACTAAGAAGTAATGCAAACGCCTTTATTGAAATAAATGTTCAAGTTGTTCATAGATTGCATAAATCCCAGCTAACCAGGAAAGATTAGAGTCAAGTGATTACAAATCACGTCTTTTGTTTCTTAGATGCTATACCAAGTTCATGAGATCAATGAGAAGAACTCCTAGAATGGAGAGGAACCTCGGGAATGAGGACGAGCAAAGAGCCTCGAGAATGAAGAAAGATCTGAAAAAATAAAGAAGAAAATTTTTTTTAGCTCGCTGAGTTAAAAATCTGAAAAGGCGACTCAGGCAAGATAGAGCAATCCACTAAGTTGAAAATCCGAAAGGACAACTTAGGTAAAAGATAGGACGAACCTACAAGACAATGGGGCTCCCAAGAAATCGGCTTACAGGATGGTGTTTTATCCTGCCTAAACCAGGAATCGTCTCAGCCAAGATAACAGGGGATGGATCATGACGACATCAGATTCCCTCGATGATGTGCAACCCACTAAGAGGTATTGGGCCAAGATATAGAATAAGACTACACTCCTCCAAGGACGAGACCCTACCTCCATTCTGGAAGATACACGTAACTTAATGGACGAAGCACAAGGCAATACCTTTTCTGCATGCTCAGAATAACAAGGGAAAGCATCCGGAATCAGAAGATATGATTTTCATTATCCGAGAAGGGTAGCAGGAGAAAAATGCAAGCTGAGAATGGCAGCAAACTCCTCAGGGAGAGGGCATATTTCGAAATCTAGGAATCGGAAGACATGATTTTCAGTATCCCAAAAGGATAAGGCCCCTTTCAAAAAGGCGTAATCCACATTGACCCGGTGCAGGTAACAAAAAATAGAAAGCTGAGCCAGGTCTGGGGATGACCAGTCTACCACCCAGTGAATAAGGGACACAATGGGATCTTGAGCCATGAGACCAAAGAGGACTGAGCAATCACCAGAGGAGAATTGGCAGAAGGAAACTGTAAGCAGGCCAAGGGGGCGGCCAAAGCTTTTTTTGTAGGAAAATGGGCTAAAGGCCAAGAGGATTACTAAAAGGGTGAAGAAAACCCTCTAGCACAAGGAATGCCTAACCAAGGATGACATCAAGCTAATAGGACAAAGTAACCCAATCGAAATAGGGAATGCATCCATGCATACATGCACACATGTCGCATACACACAATTTTTATTATATGTTCGCAGACTTTGAAGAAAAAGAAATAGCAACGAGGATAAGCATCTCCAAGAATGGAGACGAACTCCGAGAATTGAGAGGAATAGAACAACCTCAGGAATGAGGACGAGCAACTCCAAGAATGGAGAGGAACCTTGGGAATGAGGATGAAGAACTTCGGGAATGGATAACAACCTCGGGAATTAGGACGAGCAAAGAGCCTCGAGAATGAGGACCGATCAGGGGTCGAAGTGCCTCACCACCATCAGTTCGACAGTTCAGGAATGAATCCTAGGGTCAAGGCCCGCATTATCAACAGTTTTGGGAATGAATCCCAGGGTCGAGGCCCACATTATTAACTTGGTTCGGGAATAAACCATAGAGATCGAAGCATCTCACACCCAACATGGTTCGGGAATGAATCTCAAGGGTCGAAGCACCTCACCATCAACTCAACTCAGTTCGGGAATGAATCCTAGAGGTTGAAGCGCCTCAGAGATCGAAGCATCTCACACCCAGCATGGTTCGAGAATGAATCCCAAGGGTCAAAGCACCTTGCTATGAACTGAACTCAGTACGGGAATGAATCCCAGAGGTCGAAGCGCCTCAGAGATCGAAGCATCTCACACCCAGCATGATTTGGGAATGAATCCCATGGGTCGAAACACCTCGCCGTCAACTCAACTCAATCCCAGAGATCGAAGCATCTCATACCCAGCATGGTTCGGGAATGAATCCCAGAGGTCAAAGCACCTCGCCATCAACTCAACTCAGAGATCGAAGCATCTCGTAAAAATATCAAAACAACAGGTAAGTCCGGCGACGGTCGACGAACTAGGTAAGTCCGGCGACGACCGGCATGAATTTGATAGGGTTTTTATTGTCACACACTGCACAAGCCCCATCAAAGTGGGGGCGACTGTAGACACTGAATTTTTGCATGAGCTCGATGATGAGCCTCGTATGGAGGCACTACTTGAAAAATTGCTGAAGTTACGAAAAGCGAATGCCGGAAGGAAAGAAAACCTCCAAAATTAGCCCCTCATCGGAATCAGACTCACAAGCCATAGCCTCGGCCCATCAGCCCCAGCCTCGGCCCAAGACCCCACGCAATCCATCCACACGCCCAAAATCCCATGCAATCCACATGCCCAAATCTCCTCATCAACACTTTCTAATTTAATGAGATTTTGGGATCCTATCCTTACCAATTTAACAAGATTTGAGATATCTTCATCACTAAATTCATGAGATTTTATTCCCAAAATAATTTGATAATATATTCCCCAAATTTCCATGATTTCCCTATTTAGAGATCCCTTCAACTCATTATAAAAGAGACCAAATCTTGACACAATAGGGAGGCTCAGGGATGGCAACCCTAGAGGCTTTTTTTCTTCTTCTTTGAAACAACCATCACTGAAACAACCAATCACCGAGAAAAACCCTAGGATCACCGAAACTTAGACATAAAAATAGGCTCATTTCTTCTTCTTATCACCGAAAAAAAACAGAGAAAAAAATAACAACCATCACCAAAAATAACCAGCCACAAAGACCAGAAACAACCAGCCAAAAAAACAAAAAAACAACAATCAGAACCACCAAAAAACAGCACCAAAACAGCAAACCAGAACCACAAAAAAACAGCACCAAAATAGCAAACCAGAACCACCGAAAAACAACACCAAAACAGCAAACCAGAACCACCGAAACATCAACCAGAAATAGCAGCCAGAAAAAGTGAAACAGTGAGCAGAAATAGCAAACAGCGAACCAGAAATAGCAAACAATAAACCAAAAACAGCAAACCTTGAAACCAAGCTCCAATCCTTCCGGCGACGGCCTAACGCACTTCCGAGAAATCAACTTAAAAGGTAAGACCTGAGGGCACCCTTATCATATTTATTTTCATAGTTCCGGACGCTGCATGCCTGGCTGGACGTTGCGAAGTCCTACATCAAAGACGACCAAATTTCTGTTCACATTATTTATTTCTTTGGCATTTCGTTATTTATCCATTTTTTTAATCTATTTATTCACTTTTATTGTTGTTTTATTATTTCGCATTTATTTTATTTATTTTTTGTTCATGTTGATGATTATACCTATATGCATTGTTATATATTTTCATGTCTATTTTTTTATGTCCGTTTACATTGCATTGAAGATCATGTACGTTATTATCCCTTGCGGTATATCGGATGGAAACTCAGACGTAAATTTTGTAGCCGAATCTGAATGGACGGTAGTGCGGTCTGTACTTGGGATACAACTCCACGTGCCACTCGGGAAATACTCTTATATGCGTGATTAACTCCTTTTTTGTTTTCTATTTATTTATTGACGTTTTTCCTGCTTTTGATTGTTTATTATAATTTTCAGTATCGCATCTCGTATTTCTTAATTTAATGTGCTTTTGAAACTACGTTATTGTGATTATTATTTTGGTTGGGTATGTTATTACATTTTTATTCGCTTTTATGCATTATTTGCATTAAGACTTGGCTATACCATTGTGTGAACCCGTCCATTATACTGGCATAGGTAAGGGACCATTCCGAACCCAATGGTTTGAGGTCTTCCCTTGTGAGGGGTAAGTGCGGCCTTAAATCTTTCCCAGTTCACACTGGGTGGCGACTTCTTTATTCTCTGGTTTAGTCCCCCGCGGGCTAATCCGTACTCTCTACGGGCTGCGAGCCCAACAGTGTCGTGGTCGTCGAACATCATTGACATAGCAGTAAACCCTGCTTCGCTCCTACACGAGGCTGATTTTCATAAATCGGAGGTCACCGTTGAGTGCGGAACGGTCGAAAATGGTGGATTTGACTATTCGTTGGTCCAAATTTGACATAGAGGACGATTTGTAAATTTCTATAATTTCTGGGATTAAAATATAAATTTCAAAGACATCAGGGTGCTCA
Organism: Zanthoxylum bungeanum; assembly: GCA_019454045.1. Lineage (NCBI taxonomy): Eukaryota > Viridiplantae > Streptophyta > Magnoliopsida > Sapindales > Rutaceae > Zanthoxylum > Zanthoxylum bungeanum. Next base: position 191,904 of record SKCR01033288.1, read on the forward strand.
ATAAAATTTATCATGTTTGCAGACAGAGTGACACATGGCTGCTGACTGGATCGAATAACTAGACCAGAATTATGACGTGGTAGTTGACTGTACCGGAACTACTGATATGGCGATGATGTGTGAGCTGACTGTACCAGATTTGATGACATGACAGATGATTGTACCAGAAATGCTGACATTGCGATGTTGTTGCATTTGTTTAGGCCGATATTGGTGACGTCTCGATGATGTGTCTGATGATTGTACAAAATCTATTGATGTGTCGATGACGTTTGTGCTTATTGTACCGGATATGATGATGTGGCAGCTAACTGCATCGGATGACTGTTCCGAAATACTAAGTGGCAGACATGTCAGCGTCTTCTACCTCTGGTTGGCGCATGGTGTGCGTCGAGCACGTGGGAGCTCCTTGGTAGGCGCGTGCAGCGCGTGTGGCTTACTTCGGTGTGCGTTTGATAGCCGAAAAATACAACCGTGCTCGTCTCGACGTGAACAAGCTGCTAGTATGCTCAAAATTGATTTTTGAAAACTTTTACGAAATTCGAATCTTCCGAACCGAGTTTCGTTCTTCACCTCCAGGATCCCCAACGTATAACCAAAGCTACTGATACCATTTGTTGTGATTCTCTAATCACTTAAGAGTGCTTTTTGTAAGGAAAAATAAATACTCTATATTACTACTTGAATAAAATTTACGAGTATTATAAATTTGTATAAAAAATCTCACACACTAACTACACTCTCTAAGCTCTATTACTTGGAGTTTTTTGTTGGGGATGATTTGAGCTCTCAATTTATAGCCAAAGTTATGACTCAAATGTCAATAAATGAATAGTTTCCACCTAAAGTTATTTGTAATTTTGCACCAATTTTCAAACTCCACCTAAAGTAGTTCTTGAGGATTCTTGGAGGTGGATTCATGAATGACATATGCATACTTTGCAGCTGGATTCAACACTTTCTTGGTTGAATCAAACCATAAAACCTAAAAACAGTTCCTTAGACTCTAGGACACCTTTCCGTATTAACGATGCCCTTCGTAAACAGACTTAAACTTTGATTCTCCATTATTCACTAGTGTAATCTGCTCACACACACCACTATTCACTGCAGATCCCATTTTTATTGAGTAGCTCGCAATCCAGCCATTCCAACACTCCGAGACATCCAGTCACAACTCAAAATTGCAACACTGGAATATCTGGAACATAATAACGTCTAGATACGCCTATGGACCTCACTCCTCGAACTCACATCATCTTGAAGCGGTTTTCACAGATCATGTCATGCTTAAGATTTTTAGTCGGATTCAATCCGTCCTAGTCCAGCTTTGAATCAAACAGAAGGGATCCCACATCAATAAACCAAAGGCAACACATGACAGATGAAAATCTCGTCGCGAAAATAATCAAAGTCTTTTCTTTAGTGTATCTTGGACTCAAAATATACAAAATTGAAAAAAAACAAGTTATTATTAACTAATAATTATCAAAAGAATCAGAGTATTAACAGTTAATGGTGAGGTATTAGTTTTAGATAATAGCTGTTAAATAGTATCTAAGTTGGAAAGCAACATAATATAAGCCTAATTAAAGCATCTTTAATCAATAATAAAATAAGATTGTTAAAGTTATCATAAAGTTCTTGTTGGCTATTGCTATGCAAATCCATATGCAGAAAGTGGTAGCCTGCATATTAAAAAAGTAGATTTATCTCTCTGTTCACATGTTCCCAAACTCTTATTTGTCCTTGACTTCACAATCACTTTAAACAAAGTAGATGTTCTAAACAAATCTCAGAAAATCAGCTGTGGATCAGCATTCACTAGCTGAATACAGACCAGCATTTTGCGCCGTTTGATTGGTCGAGAAGTCAGATCAGGAGAGAATCTTAATCCGTAAGAACCCATTTGAGTTACATCAATAATTGGAGTGAACCAAATGTGATCACTAATGTTTAAAATACAAGCCAAAAACCAGCTATTCACTGCAATCAACCACATGGGTCCTTTCATCCTACATTTAAAAAGAAAAAAATCTAGTAAATGTAGAAAGAAAGAATAGACAATGAGAAAGAAATGAACCTAACTTATTGGGTCCACTGAGAAAAGCACTTGTTGGTTTGTGTCTATGTGATGAGTTTATGATAAGAATGAGAGAGATTGTTTGATAAATTGCTATCTCATGGTTAAAAGAATAGTTTATACACCAAAAGGAATCTCTTTTGAAAAAACATTGGAAAGGAATAAATTTGGTTGTTCAAAAGTTGCAATCAAAAGCAAGATCATGGGATATGATATCATAAGAAAGAAAATAGAGATAAGGTGATGAAAAGTTGATTGATGATCATGAGCCTATTAGAATTAAACTACTTCTTTCTATTGATGACAGTTCAGCAATCAAGCTTAAAGTCTTTTAAGCAATAATTAAAAGATAAGGTTATAAAGTACAAATGACATAACCTTATTAACAAAAAAAGCCAAGTACATTAGTTAAGAAACATGGCATCAACCAAGCACTTCTACAGAGAATTACAATAGTAAATTTGCCAAAAGGCAATTTCAGTCATTTTACATGTAGTTGATTGATTCATTAGACTTAATGTAATGTCATCAAATCAAACTTACTTGTACATCAAGAAATCAAGAACATAGAACTAATGAGCTTAATAAACCTTTCAGCCTCGTTGGGAAAACTATTTCAAATCTCTTGATGATAAGTTCAAAAGCGCTATCCGGATCTAATTCTTTTGTGGGTAGCTTTTGCAGCCGATTCCTCTTCTGATGAAGCCTCCATTGATCTTGTGAATGAGGTTGAGAGATCAGCATAGAGATCGACAACTCTTTGGATGTTGTTGTTCAGTTCTTTGATCAAACCAACATTTCGAGTCAAGTTATTGGGGATTTTAGACTCATGGTTTTGGTTAATCTCATTGATTAGTAACCTGTTTTGGTCTAAAATATCTTGAACTTGCCCAAAACTCCTTTGAAATTTTTGCATCACTTTGCCCTCCACTTGTGTGCCATTATTGCCTGTGCCTGAAAATATATCTCCTTCCATTAGTCCTGTTCCTGCATATCAATGACTCAAAGTTAGTATGCCAATTTTGGTGGGTGCCAATAATCTATCTCATCTCTAAACACACTTATTACAAAAAGCCACAAATAATTTAGAGGGCAGGCATTTAGTTGGTTTGCTTAAAAAGAGAAAGTTTCAAACCTTAATTCATCATTATTGTAAAACAATAGTGATTAAGACCCACCAACAAATTGAGCCTAATTCATGACGAGTCCTATATTTTCTGTGTTTTTTTTTCTCAGGAACCAAACAGAGAATTAACAGGAGAGCATCAGAGACAATGAATGAAGCAGGAAAAAATAAAAAACACAAACATGGTATTTTTCGTGTCATAGAAACAGACAAGTTTCCCATTAAAAGAAAAGTTTATTTTTTTCCCTTTTGTGTTCTCAAACAAAAAAGAAAAAAAAAATTCCCAGTTGAGTTCTTGGGAAACTGCTAAAGTGAAAAGTAAAACACTTTTTTTCTGTTTAAGAAAACAATGAGTTAGGAATTGATATATGAATGAAAGAGATCTATGTGCTATGTTAATAATGTTATATATCTCTCAATGTGGAAAAACAAAAGGAAGTGTTTTCTAAAAGCATCAGAGATTTGCAGAAAACAAACCATAAAAGAACAAACAAAAATGCCAAAAATTTCTAAGGAATAAAATAAAACTTGAAGGTACATAAACAAACAATCACAACTAATTGAACTTAGTGTAACTGAGGTGAGTTTCTTGATCACAAACCTTGAAAAGGAAAATGGAGGAGGATTTTCTCAAGAAAATTATGGGATTGTATTTATTTTTTTTTTTAAAAAATTTAACAAGTTTGAATTATGAACAGAAATGAAGATAAAAGAGAGAGTGTGAAGATATTAATTTTGTGGAGAGAGACAAGAAGGTAGTTTGTTTTTAATTCTTGAAACTTTGTTTGGTTGGGGGGAAGAACAAGAGAGGGGCTGAGGAAGAAAAAAATTGGAGGAAACACAAACTTACAAAAGTATGAAACAAAGTGGATTCATGTTTTTAATTCCTTTGTTTATTTGATATAATTGAAGTGTGTAACATTATTATTGTATATCAGTTGTATTTGAAAGACCATCTTTCTCAAATTTCTACAATGTTTTTTTTTTTTAAATTAAATAAAAATTGATTAATTATTCATCTATGTCAATGATTTAGTTTCAAGGATACTTTAGTCATTTCATAGATTATATGCACCTAGGCGCCAAAACTGTTAACATTGTCGATCTTTATTTTATCGTTTTAATGGCATTTTAGTCTTTTCAAAAGTCAACTAAATGTGATAAAAAAAAAAAGGGTATACAAACAGCAGAGGAGGTAAGTGATTATTTATAAATACATTCCTCTAAATGTCAATAAAGCAAACCACGGGGGTGATATGTAAAATTAACCACAAATCATTATTAAAAAAATCTTGATAAATTTCAGTTAATCATCGAATCTTAATCCACTTAACAAATAATAATATATAAGTTCAAATGATCATATTCACATGGATTCGAACCCCCATACTACTGTGGTTACTTTCACATTACAAATTTCCTTTTTGGAAAAAAAAAAAAAAAAGAAGAAAAAATTCATGTATATGCTTTAGAAGAGTTTAAGAATTTTGTAACTTTAAGCAACTTTTAAGTTTAGGTCAATTCCTTGTCTTTTATTATATGGAAGTAAGAGATTGGAGAATAATAAATCTTTATAAAATTAATATGATCATGCATTCCCGAAACTAATATTAAATTCGTCTCTAACATTGCATGTCTCTTTAAATGAAATGTGGATCAAAGTAAATGTGATAAAAATTGATTTGTGGTTGATTAAGATACAATGCGACGTGACACTTGATAAAACTTTAGCACCGCATTAATTAATTACCTAAATAAAATAAAATAAAATAAGCATTGAACTTAAGTTTAAGATATAATTCTATTGTGTGGTGGTGATTGCGGTATTATAAATTTAGCACGCAAGTGCACTTATCGCTCAAGTAATATAATGACTGAAAGTCGGATGTCGAACCAACATGGACTTCATATTTATCTTATTAATATCAAGATTAACCTACTTAACTTAAAATAAACTTTTAGGAAGAGAATTTGAGTGATTAATCTAAGATTCAATTGAAAGATTAAATAAAACACACACTAATTTGGAGATAAACTTTATGCGCGAAAAAAACCTATGGTTGTAACTTCACCTAAGCATGCAAGCAATGTGTACAAATATTTTCCATTCAATTGGGTTGTTGTTACTAATTATTAACCTAGAGCGCTAAATTATTCACAAGCCTCTTTCGATGGTCAGGTGAAAATATTTAATTTAAACTAATAAACTATATGTCTATGTCAATTAATTTAAACCAAATTCAATAAGAACAAGTTCTAATATTGGCTACGTATGCCCTTTAAGTATATTTCTATCATGCAGAGAAATCTATTTAGCGAATAAATCACACGCTATTATTCCTACGACTAACCCAAATTTCCTCTATCGAGACCAAGATTATTCTATTGTTTGTCAACAAATAAAATAAGCATTCAAGGCACATGGAATACTAAATAATCAATAATAAACCCAAAGAACAAAAATATATAAATTAATTAATAAACATGCTTCAAATTAATTACAACCCTAACTTTAATGAATTAGTTACTCATGATAAACAATAAATACAAACTAATCATTATTACAAAGCAAGAACTCATAAATAAAAGGTAGAGAGAAAAAGAGAAGAAAGAAAATCTCTTTTGCGCTCTTCGTCTTAAAACTCCGCCGCTCGTTGAAGCACTCGTTGTTTTGCTCTAAGCGTTCTTCTATGCTCTTTGAGGCTCTAAAATTTTGTTATGAGGCTTGATTGTTGTGTCTAATCTCTCCAAAATCTCTTTGGAGGCTGCCTAATTAGGTTATGAGACTCCCTCCTTGTTTTGGGATGAGTTGAAACTTATATAGGAAGCCTTAGATGTGTTTCCTTGACAAGTACGAGTCTGAATACGCACTCAATGTCGCGACGTAAATGAATTTACGTCGCAACGCTCTCTGTTGGGCATCGCGATGCACTACCAACAGCTACTCTCTGGAAACTTTTTAAACTAACGTGAGTTTTGACTCCGAATTTATCCAAATTTACTCTGTATTTTGTCGTTTTCATCCCTCATTGATTCTGTTGAGTCTTGATATCATTTATACCTGCAAAATGAACCCAAAACATATCAAAGCACTCATAAAATCCAAGATAACTCACAAAACATCAAGCTAGAATGTCGGGCAAATATATGCATATTGGTCGATCATCACACCCTCAAACTTAACAGTTTGTTAGTCCTCGAGCAAAACAAATAAAATAGAATAAATAAACTAAAATTAAATTAACCTAAGCCACTTTCGTAGGAATCGTGATTGCATTTATCGTATACAACAAGCCTTTAAACCTCTTTGTGGCCCTAGTGTATGAGTTATAGTCTCATAAGTGCTTACAACGGCGATACCGACAAACGTCATTCAACAAACACATGCAATCACACAAAAAATAGAAAAAAAAATTTAACTAAACCAAATCATCCAAGGAGTTACACAAAATATTGTCTTTAAGGAGTGCTTAGTAATGAAACCAAAAAACCTTCAAAGTATCCAACACAACTCAAATCCAAATTCTTGAATAAATTATCTAAGTTAGACTCACAGTGTGTGTGTGTGTAAAGGTTTGGTCACAGATCGAATCCTAAGAAGCTAACTCAGTGATTTTATCTCAAAAATTATGATCCGATAGGTCAAATCAACCTAAATATCTTAAAAATATTTTGTATTTGCCTATTAAGCTTGATATAGTATATCTTCTCCCTTTTTTATGACTCACCTACCTTTTAAGGTAGTATTTCTCCTCATGGTCATTCTAACACTTTCCTATAAGTAGCTTCACGTTTATCGGTTATATGTGGTGTATTTTTTGTTTTCAAAATATTATTTCTTTTTAACTTTTTTCATTCATCTTTTTTTTAAGGCATACCATATAACATAAATAATTGCAAACAAAGACATATATCTAAGCAAACAGTCATTCATCGTCAAATAATTTTCTCAACTAATTATTTTACCAACTATATAAGTTCTTACTGCTAAAAATTTAATTTAAATGCATACGAGTCTAACATATATCACATGCTCAAGGTATCAGATGAAAGTAAATTGGGTACTTACATTTCTAAAATTTCACACCGAGACAAACAATCTCATAATGTGAACTATGCTTTACTACCAAATGCTATAATTTTTTTAAGAAAATAATAACAGAAACTAACTAACACAACACATGCACACACCCTCAAACTTAAAATTTACATTGTCCTCATTGTAAAATAAGCGTAATGAATAAGAGTGGGGAACAAGACTACCGTGCATGGTGTACCATCCTTCGTCGCATTTTGATCCCGCGTCGCGATGCGGAGTGATGTACGTCGTGACACCTAATATCACCCACACTCTACCATGATTTTATACTGTGTAGCATTGCGACGTCCAGGGTAACGAGGTGACGCGCTCTTGGTTCGGCTTCTAGTCAGACTTTGGCTGCATGAACAGGTTGGGTTGTGCTAGTATCTGTATAATTATACATGCAACATTGTTAAATATACAAATAACAAAATAAAAATAAATAAATAAATAAATAATATAATAAAATAAAACTAAAAATAAACGTGTGGGTTGCCTCCCTGCTAGCGCTAAGTTCTGTTGGAGCGGATATGGGACCCCTAGGGTCGGATCGGTATCCCATGCAGCGGAAGTGGATCTAACCCGTTGATATCAAACATGGGTGACCGGCGTAATCACACGCTTATAACGCAAGCGCACGTATCGTTCAAGTAATATAAAAATATTGATCCCACGATGACTTAATTTCTACTATTGTTATTAATTGTTGATTCTATTTATTTACATGTATCTAATTAGAGGGAGAATAGAATGATTGCTTGATTGGTTGGTTGAATATGGATTTGCTAAATAGATAAAATATAAAAGAAAATACTAAGGAAAATAACAAAAGACACAAATATCTAGGGTTGTGATTCCACACAATATTATTTTATTGATGAATTGATTCTTTTATATATGTGTAATAAATCAGTTTGCTAACTTGGAACACGAAAATATACAAAAGCCTCTGTCGATGGTCAGAAGCAAATACCCAAATAACCCAATAAAAATATGTCTATGTTAACCAAGTTACATGATTTACAAATTGACAATGTTCTTAGAAAGATTGATTTCAAAGTATGATTTTGTGATTTTGGAGGCATGAGGGAAAAATCCACCTCAAATGTAACTTGGTACAAATATTGGAATTGACGGTTACTGGAATTGATGGATTCAGAACATGTGTACATGTAGAGCAGGACTACAGGGACGACGATACGTAACACCCCTAGATCCTAGTTCAGGATTAGGGATGACAGATGCCCCTAGACCCTAAATTCGGGGATAATATGGTGGCATGCATTGGGGGACGGCGATACGTAATGCCCAAATGACATGCATTCACGCACCTGACTCTAGTTAATTGGCTTAGGGGATGACAATACGTAAGACACCAAGACCACTAGTTAGGCGTATGGGGGGACGGTGAGAGGATGTATATTGGTGGCAGTCACCAGGGTGTTTGAGTACACCAGATTATGTATAGAGTCTCAGCATTATCAGTGTCAAAGTAAAAGTTGCATGTCATATATTGTATTGTAAAGGTCATTGTAATATGTTAGTGTGTCCATTATCATAGTTGTAGTGTGAAGTACTGTTGAGTACATAGTATGATCATTTGAGACGCATTCTATGTTATTGAGTTGGGCAATGGTCCCTATGCATGATTTATGTTTGAGATGAGATTAGTAGTGTTGAGTAGAGTCAACAAATCAAAAGCTCAGGAGAATAGGGTGGCCTATTCCCTACCGGTAGCATCTCTGAGAGAGGGATGTTACACGAGCTTTGGGCTAGTGACTCCCAAACTGTTTGTTTTAGGGAATTAGGTGTTATGACACCTACATAGACTTAATTTCTCGTATCTCAGATGTCTAAAAGAAACAATGTATGTGTTTTCTCTTTAACCTATATAATGAGCTTTGGGCCAATAACTCCCATACCAGTTGGCCTTAGGGCACAAAATGTTAAAACACCCATACAGACTTAACTACTCGAGTTAGAGAGGCCACGAAATCAAACTTATTCACACATACACTTTTTTATTTTTTATTAAAACAACTCAAGCCCTACCACTTTACGCGAACAATCACTGCTTGCTGAGGCATGATGTCCGGTTACTAAGTAAAAGCTTGATTATTATCATTTTTTTAAAACTAACTCAAGTCCTACCATTTTACGCGAACAATCACTGCTTGCTGAGGCAAGATGTTCGGTTACTAAGTAAAAGCTTGGTTAGTTTTTTTAATAAAATATAAATTCCACTACCTTTAGGTGCTACCTCCAAAAAACTAGAGAAGTGAATATTACAAAATTTTCACTTACAACCCATGATCATATGTTACTGTGTATGTTGATAATATCTGTCGAATGAGCATATGAAGATCAAATTTAATCAATATTATGGAGAATTCATAAATTTAAATGATTAAAAAAGAAATGAACAAAAATAACTTGTTGCGAAATACATTGAAATGCATCTCATGAGTGAAAACTCCTTACATTATCATCTCTGAACAACAATTCCACTTGTTTAGTCAAAAATTTATTGTTGGTTTATGTGTAATTTTTTTGGATAAAAACACAAAACAATTTTTTTACACACAAAACAAAAACAACATATTTAAAATTAAAAAATAAAAAATAAAAATATTTTTTTTACAATAAGGAAAATATAACAAACGAAAACTATATAGTCAACTATCCCCTCCCCCCAACCAAATTGAGACATTGTCCCCAATGTCTAAAAAAAATTGAATTTAGAAGACATCACCTGGTTAGTGTGGAAATGATAATTGACTCAACAACATTACTATTGAACCCAAAACAAAAGTTACAGATTAAGATTCAAGTCCACTCTACGCTTCTTGCCATGATCGTTATGTGACCAGTCCAACTTGGAAATAATTAGGTTGATTCTTGGTTAATAGGCTAACAGTTGGTCGATTAATTCAGTATTTTTTCCTGCAGTAAAAATAATATCTTTTGCCGGTTTTGAAATGAACCCAAGTCTTTTAGCATCCTCAATAAATACTAAAAGAAATTCGAAAAAATGATCAACATTAAGTAGTCCAATGGGTTTTCGGTGAATGTTCGAGTTCGCCCATGATGCAACGGTGAATATTTCTTCCAACGGTGAATATTTCCAATGAGGTTTTCGTCTGCAAAAGTTTTTAGAATGATCCCCAAAACTTGACTACCACATTTGTGCACGGCCTTTCAAACACATCCCTTAAATCCAAGATTGACATCTCCATTTAACTAAGTGTATGTTTCTTTCTGCAATAACTCTACCCAATTCTTTTACCGCCCCAAAAAATTCTGATTTAGTACTATAGCTAGATCCATAAAATTCATATATATTAGTGACTCGACGTCTTGAAGTTTTCCCCATTTTCTCTCTTTCACTTATTTAGATTTATTCGAAAAGAGAAATGTGACTCGTCGTCCTGAAAAATGGTAAGTAATAAAAGCACTAGTACCTGCAAAATGATAATTGTCAGATGAACAGTAAAATAAATCGTGAAAGTCATAAATTTTATATATTGTCGGTAAAATTAATGTAAATGAAATCAAAATAATCAATTAAAATAGTAATTTAAAGTAAATGAAATCAAAACAGTAAATTGAAAAAATATGTACTCGTAGTTGTTATTATGGCTCACATCTTCCTATGGTTTTATGTCTAGTAACAGCTTGAACGCCATCTTTGGATCAAGGATATGCTTCCCATCCAATTTTCTCATAAATTTACAAATAGGGTCTTTTAAAGTCAGATTCCTGAAACTGCATTATTATCTTTCTTTTTGAAATTGTGTATGCAAATTATGAATCACTCGATGAACATGTCCACTAGGATGTGTCTCAAGAGTCAATGATATATCATCAAAAGACTCCTTACTCAAGCCATCTCTAATGAATTAAATTTTGTCTTCGTGATTGTCAGACACCTTTCCTAAAGAACGACAATGAGTGTTTCACATACAACATACACATTTAAAACAAACACCTAATTATTTAGCTCTTCGTTTCTTAGCATACGTGTTTTTTCCCTAAACTATAACATCTGGTGACCCCGACGACTTGTACATTACCAGAGCCTGATGACTGTTATAGTTCGGAGGTATAATACTTGATATAAATCATGTTCGAGCAAATACGTGCTCATAAAACGGCGTTCGAGACATTCAGAAGATTCCTTATACAGTCTTTAGTAATCGGGTCATAACTTTTTTATACGATCTCCGATATTTATGAATAAGATATCATCAGAAATCTTATACCGAGAACTACAACTTCCGCGTGGAAACCTTTTCCAAATTTAGAATAACAATGGGCCAAAAATTGTAATTTCCGTGACTGCTACAGTAATTTCGAGAATTAACTAAAAATTGGGTGATGTGTCAAGATGTGGACCTTTCATTTACAACACAAAAATCAAATCTTGTTCTATAAATAGAGCATTATTCACTCATCCTCTTGAGGAGACAAAAACGTGAGGGAGAGTTAGGGAAAACTTTCTCATTTTTTTCTTCTTTTCTTATTTATTAAACTTTGAACAAGGAAATTACAAACCCTAGAATTTGGAATTGTCAAATTGGCTTCAATTAGTTATTGCATGCATTTTTGAAAGTGTTATGGTAATATTAATATGGATTGAGGTTAAGTGTGTGAATGTGTTGAGGGGGAGAGTGTAATAGAAGACATCATAAGATCTTGGAGCATGCATTGCAACTCATATTCTAACTAAATAAATAAAAATACAAAAGAAAATACTAAGGAAAATAAAAAAAAAGACACAAACATCTAGGGTTGTGATTCCACACAATATTATTCTAATTATGAATTGATTCTTTTATATATGTGTAATAAATCAGTTTGCTAACCTGGAACACGAAAATATGCAAAAGCCTCTTCCGATGGTCAAATGCAAATACCTTAATAACCCAATTAATCATATGTCTATGTTAACCAAGTTACCTGAATTCATTCAGTTCAAGTTCCAATTATGACTACTCCCGCCCGACAGGTATATGTCTATCATGGAAGGAAATCTTTTAAGGGTTATCTATCCTTAATGGAGATTGTGAGCTATTGAATCTAAGGCTGAAACCTAAAATCCTTTTTCCAAGTTCATTTTAAGTTTACCACATCAATCATATTGGTGATCAGGCAACAAGAAGCATTAAGCTTAAAGCAGAGAGCAAATTGGTTTCCCTTCGTGACGCTGGGTTTCACGCATCGCGACGCTCAAAATATAGAATCAAAATAGAGGCTCTGGTCTATTATGCGTCGCAACATCGGCCAATCTGCGTCGTGACGTGAATCCATCAGGTCCAAATCTGAGGTTCTGCATCGTTGCGCATCGCGACTCAAATCCAAACGGTGTTGCGACGCGAAGCGAATTCCAGGACCCAAATTTTCATTTCTTTCATGGTTGATTCCAAACCTCATTCCAATACAACCACAACCAATTACAACACATAATTTATCATCATATTATACTTCAAACATTCCAACATTACCAAGATCTCATCATTTTTACTTAATATTTCATTTGGATCAAATACCTAAAAATTACCTAAACATGAGCTTCTCACTCAAACAACCATCAATAATCACATTACTACCAATCAACAACATACTACCAACAACCATACCTCATAACTCATAATTCAACAAAATTTTGGTAAAGTATTTCTTACCTTTATTCCAATCATTTCTTTCCTAATGGATTTCCCCAAGCTACTTTTTTTTCTTCCTAGGGTTGTTTGGTGATGGTTAGCTCTTGATTTTCCTTAGAATTTGTAAAAGAAAAATTGAAATCACTCTTCATTAGCCTTATCTACCTCACGTCCAAGAGGAGAAGAATTTCCCTCATTTTTTGTCTTCATTTTTTCACACTTCAAAAATTGTGAAGAGTATTCTAGAGTTTGTTGGACTACAATTGGGCTAAGGATTTTGGCCAAGCATAGTTACATTTTGATTAAGCCTACATCCCTTAATTATACTAGTGGGTCTTAGTTTAAATTAAACTTGGTTTAATGAAGAAAAATGGGCACTACTTTAACATACACTTAGGCCCATTAGTTATTATTAGGCCCATTTGGCCCGAATTGAGTAAGGTTTACGGGTTTCTAAGCCGTCTCATAATTATCTCCCGTTAACATTCCAATATCACACTAATTGAACTTATGAAAAAAAAAAGAAAAAAAATTGGATCATTACACAATTATTGATTCTCAATGAACCATGAGTCTCGAAGACTCATATAGACATATAGGTGTTTATATCAGATAAACACTGAATGACTCACCGAAGATTCTTAATGGATGTTACACCAACATCCATAAGAATCTTCTCAGCTTGAGTAGCATAGTGATTCTTTGACTTGAGATACCACTGTAGATATATGAGATATCCTCCATACTTTGATGGCAGTCACGTCACCGACCTATTTAGTTCAGACCTACGCCTGTTCATTGGGTGTGGAATGATCCTCAGGATATCATGTGTGTGTCAAGATAGAATCCATAAGCTCTGTGCGCAGAGCATAGATATTCAATATGAAATTAGCAATATGTTAAATCCATGGACCTGTGGTACACTATAGAAGTGAGTTGTAAGTGTTATTAAGAGATTACTTATAGAAATATCGACGTGATTATATATATAAAGATTTGACGTTTATATCTATAAAGTAAAATATACTCATAAAGTATCAGACAGAAAATGGGTGATTCATTTGGGCACCAGTTTGAGAAAAAATTAAGTTTAAATCATAAGAGATTGAGTACCTTTAGTACACCCTTCGAGCCGTCATGAGGTGTAGAATAAGGGATAGATAAATTTTATGGATGATAATTTCTGTGAAGGAATGCATCTCTGTATAACAATATATGTATGGTACGGACTTAATTTCCACACTAAAAAATGGGGTTGCTGAAGGAACTTCCAAATGTTAAGTGTCAGCTATAAGGGTCAAATAGAGAGTACCATAATAAAAGATTCCTGGAAGTCATAGGACCGAATTCTTGAGTAGAAAAAAACAAGAACATAAAGAAAATAAGAGAAAGAGAGACACATATGTTCTTAATCCAAGACAAACCTGAGAGTTTAACCTTAGAAGGGATTCGAAGACGAATCCTATTTAAGGGGGAGAATATGTAACACCTCGGTGATCCCGATGACTACTACATTATAGGAGGCATGATATATGATTTAAATCATGTTCAAGTATGTATATGCTCATGAAATTATTTTTTGGACATTCAACAACCTTCCTTGTAATTTTTATGAATTTTATATCATCGGAAAGATAAGACCGAGACCTAAAACTTTTGAGTTGGACATATTCCAAACTCAAATCAGAAACAGGTCAAAAACACAGCTCAAAAATTCAGATGAATATTACTCAAAGACTAATCTAGAGAGTTCTCAAGATTTATAATTTTTTTCATTTAATCATTTTACAAATAGCCCCTAGTATAAAAAGGGAACACTATTCAATCATCCCTAACATTTGAGAAAGAGAGAAACTGTGAGGAAGAGAGAAGAAAGAAGTAAGGAATGGAAGAAATAAGGGAAGCTATTTTCTCACCAAAATCAGAAATGAATCAAATGCAAACCAACTTACAACAAGTTAGGAAGAGGAAAAGCAAGCCTGGAAGGCTTGATTGATAAAGAAAATCAAATGAGTTGAGGTAAAGGAAATTTGACCCAAAACTTGCAATATGGAGTTTTGAAGATATGATTATATGCTTCCAAAACTTGTAATATGGAGTTTTGAAGATATGATTTTATGCTAGTGTTATTGACATGCTAGAGATTCCATTTAGGTGGATAATGAGCTAGGAAATTAATTGTATTAAGTAATATCCAAATTATGGAAATCCTAGATATTGAGATAAATTAAGGATTATGAGATTAGAGAGTTGCTTTGATGGTGGAATATTGATTAAGCATGTATGGATGATAAAGTTCAAGATGTACTAGTGTGAAGATCATAGTGTGGGGTGTTTGGATTGCATGTGGGTATTGACATTGAAGAGTTGGGCTAGCCATTGAAATTGGGCTAGCGTCTTGACTCTCACCACCCAGCATCACGACGGATAAGAATCGAAGGCTCACTGCCTTGGGCTTGATCGTATGAGTGTCGCGACACTCACTATTTAACGTCACGATGCGTGATAAGAAAAGGCTCTGCCTCGGATCTTATATCATCCCGCCTAGGCCAGGATGCTACCGACAGGAGACAGGCTAAACCCAACTCCATAAGCCTTTGATTCTAACGAAATTTCGGCATGATGTATTCGTAACATCATGCAACCTGGCCTGTAGCCAGCATCCATATACATCAAGAACATACAATCTCGGCCTCAGGCCGGTAACTCAACATCAAATGCATTCATCAACAAGGCCTCAGGCCTGAACTCAATAAACAAAAATGCAAATACTTGGCCTCCGGCCAGAACTCAAAATGAAACTATGCTATTATATGGCTTATACATATAAAATACAAATGCAATACAAGGACAAGGGCCGTGAGGACCCATAACTCAACCCAGGACTCTCTTGACTGCAATTAGGGCGATCCACCATCTTCAAAGTCTCCACCGAACTTCTGCTGGTTCTATAAGACAGCTACTGACCTGCAAAACTACAAACCGTTGTGGTGTGAGTCATAAGACTCAGTAAGTAATCATGCACACATTAACAAATCTGAATTAACTCTATAACGTATAACCATTTTATTTCATGTTACTAGTTACTAGTCTTGTCATCTGAACACACACATAAGTACTTTATCTCCTATTAATTACGTCCGTATTAATCCTTCATATTAAATACGTCAAGTTATACTTTACTAACTAACAGGTTAAGATCCATTTCACTTCTAGTGTGCTACTCTGATTCATCTCTTTACCTTTATATATACTCTAAGCTAGTCTAGATTTGACAATTATAATAGCTTTCTTCATTTTCTAACCTGAAATATCATCAAATCGGTTGTACTAAGATATTACCTCTGTCAGATACTTAATTTACTATCACTGATCACATAAACATACACATATAATCATTTCAACTTGTTCTAGTATTCTTACCATATGTTTTTCTGAGTAAGCATACAATTCATATAATCATCATTGATACTTAAATAAGATTATGCTACCATGCATTTGTACTCTACAAAATGTTACTTCAATATGAACATGCTACCCGTAAAGTCATCCATATTTGCATACTAATGCAGGCATGTCATGATGCATTTATGCCCACTATATGGTTTAAAATGATAACCGAAATGTATGACCTCTAACGTGTAATTTTATTCAGACAATACTTTCTGAAAACCCTTTTTCTGGAAAACTGTTTCATAAAAACTGTTTCTGAAATCTCTTTTCTGAAAGTTTCTTCCTGAAAACTTTACTTACAAACTAGTTTCTACTTAAAAATTCTGAATTTCTCATAAAACTGCTGTTTTCTGAAAACTTTCTTTTCTAAAGGCTCTTTCTGAAAGCTGTAACTGAAAACTGGAATCTGAAACTGTTTCTAAACTCTGTTTTCTGAAAACTGTTTACCAACATCTGGCTTTCTGAAATCTAGGCACTGAAAATCTGGAAACTGTGTACTGAAAATCTGAAAACTGCTTAAAATCTGAAATCTGAAAGCTTTTCTGAAAACTGTATCTCTGTCTGAAAACCTGGACGTATGAGGGCGCTATATACCGCTGTCCTCATACGCCTAACTGGAGCCAGTAATGAAAATCCATGAATTTGAGGCGATACATCTCGTCGTCCCCCAAAGCATGCCACTACTGTCTCAAAACTGGTGGTCTTGGGGCGCTACATGTCGCTGACCCCCAAGCCACAAACTGGAGCTGAGGGTGCGGATCTATGCTACCACCCAAGCTCAAACTGTGGGGTCTAGGGGCGTTGTGTATCGCTCATCCCCCTAGCCCCGGCTCGAGGATCTGAGAGCATCCCCTCAGTCCTCCACATGTGCACATGTCTCTCTGAATCCGTCAATTCTAACTGTATCTCTGTAATAGTTACATACTGGGGTGAGTTTTTACCTCATGCCCCGAAAACATAAAATCATAATCTGTAACTCAGACTGTGAAAATTTTTTCTGAAATACGATTCTTTTCCAAAGTATTTGAAATCTTTCTTTAAAACATTTGAAATTGTTGAAAACATTGTTATCTTTTGCTTAACTGCTGAAAACTTAAACACACACACACATGCAGATGCTTTCTCATGATCCTTTCTATCTTAGCCATGCTTAACTATATACTTATTCCATACTATCACATATGTCCATGCACGTGTTTATGTGTATGCATAAAGTAATGAACTATGCATTCTATTCCTTATATGTTTATGTCTCAAATCATCTCACATTCTATATGTTTATACCATTCTCAGTATACTCATAAAGATTCAAGCCATCATAACTTAGCTTACCTCTATAACGTACCTTACTGATATCTCACAAAACAATATAATGTATAACTTACAATCATACTAGAATATCTACCTCAACAATAGGTTTATTTAAGCATTTTCTAAAATTACTAGTTATGCTTAATCAAATACATACAAACGATATATATATATATATATATATATATATATATATATATATATATATATATATATACTAACTTATTTCTCCAAGTAACCTACATACTCTTACTTATACGTGTATAAACTCATATTTTTGTTCTGGTATCATTCTACATACACTGAACATATACAGTTACATTTCATAATTGTCATTTTTTAAACTTTAGTCTCATTCCCTAGGGTGTAGTTTTCTACAACCCCCAAACACAAGTCTAATTAAATTATATTCATGATATTATTCATATGCTCTTATCTAAATATACATACTAGTTTATACCTACATATGCATCTCTATACTTATTTATGCTCATACTTATCTCTTGCTTATACATCTGCTTATAATTACTTGTTCTTATTTGTATGTGTATATAAATACACCTGCTTATTTCTTCTAAATTCATCTTTATATAACTATATAAATATATATAGGTTTCATACATATAACTATATACAACTTTATTATATTACTTATTTCGAAACACTATTAAATCTATCAAGTACTCACAGCATGAGTTACTTACCTGGCTTCGCGGACACTCCAATACCTGGACCCGATCTGTCAAAACAAATCACAACATCTGTCAGAACCGCTATTTGTGGAACTTTCTACTCATCTATAATAAACTACGGACTTTCTCGGAATACACGAATCCTCTCTAATTCTACCGATCAAACTTCATTACTCTACTATATGCTCATATACTGTTCTAAACTAGCTATGTGGCTTAGATTCTCTTTTTACACACTTGCGGCAAAAATTGCGGAAAAGTTTCCGCAAATGTTACGGAAGTGTCTCGAACCCTCCGAACTAATCCAGAATTACCTAATTACCCTCGCAATATCATTTTTACATCTTAACTATGGTTACGGTCATCTACGCTCAGTCGCGCGAGAAACTCCGTTTTATCGGAAACTAGCTAATCCTACCGGATCAATCAAATCTAATTCTTTTCTCCCCGGATTCTACCATATTTATCTTTTTAACATATTAAAACTTATCCAATTCATTTCATGCTAATTCGCTACACTACGGCACTACTGGAAAAATCCAAATATAAAACTGTAAACTTTAAAATAACAAATTCTAAACGGAGAGTCGTACCGAAATTCCGAGGCCATATTCGAACTCCCAACGGCCATACGAAAGCACTGGTGCGATCGGAATTTTGATCGGAGCTACTGTTCATCATGGGTTACTATTCATCTACCGCTTTCTTCCTCGTTTCGTGTGCAACCGGCCGCTTTTCGGTGAAATCGACTTCGTATACTAGTAGTACTCGTCGAGGGCTTCGATTTGGCGAGTGGCTCGGGCCATGAAACGAACCGATGAGTCGGGATCGACCTACCCATGTGCGCGTCCCATTCTCCTTCTCTGCGTCGCAGTTAGCCGTTATCCGCACGATCACCGGACACCACGAGATGCGTCGTGCCTGAACGATCACTTGGGCGCTGTTGTGTGCCGCCGTCGGCCACCGGAGGGCCACCCACGAGCCGATCTCTCTTTCTCTCTCCTGTACGTGTTTATGCCCCTACTTCTCTTATTCTCTACGAATTTCCCCCTCTTTTTTTTGTAACAGCTTAATAATAATAATAATAATAATAATAATCAAATATCATAAGTCCGAAAATGACTAAAATGCCCCCACCAGGAAGGGTAATTTCGGAAATCACCCATTTTGAAGCCCTTCTGGCACAATTCTTGAAATGCGTTCAACGCGAAAGTTGTTCGTCTCGGAAAAACAAGTCCGATGATTTAAGAATCAACTCGATCGGAGTTCGTTTGCAAATTATGTGCCCCAAACTGTAAACTTTACGCGTAATATACATATCGCGTAACTGATCCCTTGAGACGACGAGTCTTCTAATGCGACAACTCATCACTTTATATTATTCCGACTCAAATGACATCACTTGAATTCTTATTCTTCATTATCACTCTATTCCAAGACTATAACACCGGTCCGGGAATCTTCTAGAACAATCCCGAAAATCTGGGATGTTACAGATCTGGTCAGGTGAGCGTCACGAAACGGAACCTTTAGCATCGCGACGTGACACAAAACATGCTCTCTGCCTGGGTATGCTAGTGTGAGCGTTGTGACGTGCCATATATGGTGTCGCGACGTGAGACAAAAACAATTTCTTTCCATTTCATAATCATCATAGGAAGTTAGAGGGCACCATAAAGGTTCTGTATATGGCATGTATAAGCATCCACTACATCCATGATCATGATTAACTTCCTAGTATAATATGCTAACCATACTCGAATACAGGATGAATCAGTTTTCCGTAGGAGACTCCTCAGTCGCATCCCGAAATCAAGGACCATAGAGATTAATCAGTGAGTGGACTCTTTTCTCAAGTTTTATTTACTTATATGTTTTTTGAATTGAAACTTTCTTTTCTGCATATAGGGCGTTACCCAAGTTTGTTTCCAGATATTTTATGAATAAAAATATTTTCAGAAATGTTTTTAGAAAGTGATAATTTCAAAAGTATGATTTTGTGATTTTTTGGTGGCATGAGGGAAAAACCCATCTCAGATGTAACTTGGTACATATATAGAAATGACGGACTTAGAGAACGTGTGCACACGTAGAACATGACTAGGGGGAAGGTGAGACGTAACGCCCCTAAATCGTAGATTCAAGGTCAGAGGGCAGCATGGATCAGCACCCCCAGCTCTAGTTCAGTGGCTTGGGGGATAGCGAGATGTAATGCCCCAAGACCACTAGTTTAGGTGTATGGGGAGACGGCGAGATGTAACGCCCTCATACGTTAGGTTTTTCAAAGATATGGTTTTCAGTTTAGGTGTATGGGGGACGGCGAGACGTAATGCATTCATACGTCAGGTTTTTCAGAGACATATTTTCAGAAAACAGATTTCAGATTTATGATTTTCAAATGTAAGATTTTCGGAGACTTGGTTTTTCAGAATGATAGTTTTATAAATGAGTTTTTTTTAGAGAAATATTTTTATGAGAAACATAGAGTTTTACAAGAAGAAAGGTTTCAAAAAGGTTTTCAGAAAGAGATATGTTTTCAAAGAGGAAAGAGTTTTCAGAAAAGACATTTTCCTTGGAAAGATTTCAGTTTTAGAACAATGGATTTTCATAAAGTATTTCAGTTTTTATTTTAAACCGTCCACTCAGTAGGTCGTTCAAACGATCTAACCCCCCACTCTCAGTTTCTTTGTTTTGCAGGAATACCCAGAGGAAGAGCTCGAGATGATGGATACTGAGGGCAGTCACTAGGGTGTTTGAGTCTACCAGGTCGAGTACAGTGGTTCACCATAGTCAGAGTAAAAGTGAAGTTGCATGTCAGTCATTAGTAATGTAAAATTGTTTGAAATGTGTTCAAATGTCCATGTATAAAATTGTAAAGTGCGATATTATTGAGTATACAAGTTATGAGTAAAATACACTTTAGGTAATTTAATTGAGAAATTTGGAATTTTTGGAATTAAATTATTTGGGCTTAAATTGGATTTGGGCTTTAAAGTTGTTATTGGGCTTATTGGGCTTGGTTGTACCAAGTTAGGTTTAGGCTAAATGGTTGGATCTAATTGGGCCCAAAACCATTTCCATAAAGTCCAAATGCGACTAATGGACCTTTAATTATTTAATTGGGCCTAATGGGCCTAAATTGATTTCTAGGCTTATGGGGTTACTCCTTGATTGGGCTTTGGTTATTGGGTTTGACCCAAGTTGACCAAAAGTCCACGCCTTAAAGAAATTAATTGAAAGCCCATTGGACTTTAGTTAAATCAACGTTGGACGTTAATCGGACTTTGAGACCCGTAACGATTAAATTTGGAATTTAAGTCGTAAAGGTTCGTTAATAAAGTGTAATATTTAATTTGGAATTAAATAGTGAATTAGTATTAAATGCAAATTAAATTGGATTTAATTTTGTAGTATTAATTTAATTCAAGAATTCGTACTTTGAGTACTTATTCGCAAAAACGAGTTTGACTCGCGCAAAATCAAATCGTTGTTTGAACATTGGATGGTCATTAATATTCAGATTAATTAATTGGATTAGATTGATTAATAACATGCTGGTGTGAATACATGATTGCGATGCATGAATAATGTATATCGGATGGATATTAGATGGGTGGGGAAATTTTAGAAATTATTGTAATAAATTTGGAATTTATTAAATTGGACCTGCGTGTCCAGCCTATTACCTCCATACTCTTTGTATTTCTCTTCTCACCTATTCCCCTCAATGTAAATGAGGTTTCTTTAGAAGTGTAGTGTAACGGGTAGAAGTAAATACTTGTGCTAGCGAGAGAGAGGAAATGGAGATATTTGATCTAGGATCAATGTGTTAAATATCCATCTGTATATCATTATTATTTATTTATACGCGCTTTATTATGTATTTAGAATGCATGTTTAAGGGTGTATGATGATGAGACCTTAACAAAGATAATAAATTGGTTGCCAATTTGCACGCGAAAAACCCTCAAAAATATTAAGCGTTTTTCCTTCCATTGAGTGATTCTTACTCAAGATCCAAGACTGGCATTGGTTTGTTGGCCAAAGTCAAGACCTTTGTCTGTTGAGGATGTGTTAGAGTCACGAGAGGTTTGTTCCATATTGGTGTCTTGTCCAAGTTGTGGTTTGTTGGCCAAAGTCAAGACCATTTCTTGTCCATCGACATTGATTACGAAGCTTTCCATGGTCAATGGGTCACGCTTAACTGGGATCACTAAGTTTGTTGTGCCAAAGAAAAGGCTTAGTTGATTCAGAGGAAAAAGGTTAGGCAATATATTGGATATATTGGCATATATATTGTATATATGTTTCGAACTTGGATGTCCCCCTACTGGATCTAGGAATTGGATGGGATCCAATTGATCTTAGAGATCTACCTAGTTAATTATCATACAATTTGTTGGCCAAAGTCAAGATTGTGTGATATTTAACGGGATCCTAGCCCGCTAGGAAACACAGTTTCCCGAGTACTCGATAGAGGGTTAGAGGCTCGCCGAAAAATAGTGGGAGGCAAGAATTAAATTTGCAATATTCGTTTAATTACTTGGCATACGCGCTCAAAAAAATATCATTCGTCAAATAAATTAAATGTTAGTTGGACTAATATTTAAATCGTTGTTTTAATTAACAGTTGGAATGTATTCAAACAATTAAATTATAATTGATTAAATAGTTGGACTATAATAATAATTATAATAAATAGTACCAAAATCATTGATTAAATAGTTGGACTATTAGAATCAAGATAGTTGAAAGATTGGCATTTAAAACATAATCCTAGGGAAAATGTATTTAAATGGTTTAATTTTCAAATTGGGAATAAAATTTCAGGATGGTCCTGGAAACTAATAAGTTACTTTATTTGATAAAATAACATATTAGGCCTAAGCCCGGAGTTAAGCAAATAGTAGAGCATGATCTTTGGAATATTCATGTGATGATAACTTTAGTGCTTAATCCATTAAACTTGTTAATTAGACTCCTTAATTTCTTAATCAGAACTAAGGATTAGATTCTTAAAAGTATGATAATGAAATTGAAGGATCTTCATAGATCTATTTTTAGATCTTAGAAGTACAAATTGCAATACTAAACTCTTGGAGAGTTAATGGCTATTCTCAAGGAAACAAAGTCAAAGTTTGCAATAAGGCAAGTAGCGCAAGGCGTATCTTACTTCGATATTCTAGAAGGCCTAGGCTAGGCCAAATGCTTCTGGAGTGTGGAAAAGGGCAAAAGCAAAATCATTATAATCTTTTGGGAAGATAAAAGGACATATCCCAAAATGTCTGCCTAAATGTGGCAAACGGGATCGCGGAAGCATGACTGCCGTTTGGACAAAGCAGACATGAAGGAAATGAAGACGGGGCAAGGCTCTGACTTCAAATATGTTTGTCATAATATGTTCGCTACTAGTATTAAAATTGGATTTTAAATACTTAGTGTGATACATAAATATATACTGATGTTCAGAATCTGCTATGAGCAGGATACTGACTTCAGTTGAGATTAATCTGCGAATTGGAAACGGGACGAAAGTCACTGTTTTAACCGTAGATACTTAAATTTGAGAACTACCCTCGGCTGTGTACCTAAATTTGGAAACTGTTATAATGTAACTAGTTTGACTAGAAACATTATCTTTATATCAGTGTTTAACCCGCTGCGGGTGAACCTTTATATTCTAGAACACTAAAGTGTTTCATTATATAAAGATGATATTGAGATAAACACATTAGATGTGAATAACAAAATTTATATTTTGAATATAAATAAATCTCAAATGTATAACATGACAAACAAATAGCTCAAACTGATTTGATCAGAAGAAACATATTGTGGCATTGTTGTCTAGGACACAATTAAATAAGACTCGTATATCCACACTTTTGAAGAGTGGGTACTTGGACTGATTTGATTCCATTCAAATAAAGTCTATGAATCTAGCTTATGAGGCAAAGTTTCTAAAACACCTTTACTCGGTAAAAGTGCAATGCCACCGATCTGTTAGCCCTAGTTCATAGTGAAGCAAGTGGGCCCATGTCTAGCTAGGCTAGAAGTGGATATGAATATTTCGTGACCTTTACGGATGTGGCATCGCTTTATTGTTATATGTTTCTTATGAAACACAAATCGGAAACTTTTAAAGTTTTCGACACGAAATAGACGAACAGATCGGCTAAAGTACTAAACCATCACGGTAAGACCGTAATGGAAAATACTTAAGCAATAAGTTTCTAATATACTTGAAAGAGTATAGTATTCTTTCAAAGAGGACTCCTCCCGGAACACGTCATTTTGACGGTGTGTCCGAACAGAGTAACCGAATTTTATTGGACATGATAAAGTTAATCATGAGTCGCTCTGAGCTACCATTTCCTTCAACATATAAGTATAAACAGTGCATAACTTATTTAGAATAAGGTTCCATAATATCTGTTTGACAGATATCATATTAGATATGAACATAAAAGAAACTAGGTTTCTCATTCCTGAATATTTGGGTATGCTAGGCATATGTTTGGATGATACCAAACTAGAACCCAAATTAGATAAGTGCCAATTGTAGGTTATCCAAGGGAAACCATAAGTATAGTACTTATACAACTTACAAGAGAACAATTTTAATTGTTTCTCGCCATGCGGTTTTCCTAAGAGGAATACCGATATGCAGTGGTAAGTGGGAGGATAGTAAAACTCGATGAAAATTGTAGTAATACTATTCCTGGTATCTATTCCTTAATGGAACATAAATAGTTCATCAAGGATGAAACTATACCATTAATCTTCGAATACACAAGAACCGCGTATGTCGGAGAGAGTCAGAAAACAACCTAGGGTATGGGTTTCCGATCTCACCTCATAAAGATGTCAATCTTATTGAGGTATACCAACTGACTACGTATGAGGAAGTGATACAAGGTATCGACTCCCTATTTATGGCAAAGTGCCATGATATCCGAAATGGATTCCATGTAAATCAACAAGTTTGGATACTAGTTGATGTACCGCAAGGCATTGTGCCTATTGGTACTTTATAAAACTTCAAGGAAGACGTACATGGATGGCAACATACCAACGTATAAAGCTAAGCTTTTAGCGGAAAGGTATCATCATCAACATTGTGTTGATTACGACGAAACCTTTTACCTGTTGCCACGGTAAATCCATTTGGATAATGCTTGCTAATGCTGCATGTTTCATTTATGAAATATGATAGCTGAACGGGAAAATCGCTTTCCTTAAACGGAAATCTTTAGGAGGATGTTTACAACATCCTGTCGGTTTTGTCGTACCAAAACTAGCAAACAAGGTTTACATGTTAATCGATCCATGTTTGGATTGAAGCAAGCATTAGATTCTTGGAATTATCGTTTTGATGTAATCATAATAGTTTATGATTTAATTCAAAACGAAAATGATTCTTGTGTATATAAGGAGGTTAGTGGGAGCGCACTGACAATAATGTCCTATAAATAATGATGACATGTCATTTATTGGAAATGATATTCCCATAAAACAAT
The DNA here is from genome assembly GCA_019454045.1 of Zanthoxylum bungeanum. Classification (NCBI taxonomy): domain Eukaryota; kingdom Viridiplantae; phylum Streptophyta; class Magnoliopsida; order Sapindales; family Rutaceae; genus Zanthoxylum; species Zanthoxylum bungeanum. The sequence continues at coordinate 217,833 of SKCR01033288.1, forward strand.
CGGTGAAAGATTGGCTTTCATGAAAATTCTTCGTAGAATTCTTGGGAGAAACAACCTTTATTCTAGGAATAAAGATCTACTGGGTTAGATTTAAAATTGTTAAAACTCACGGAGAAATCATACATTGAAAAATGTACGCGACCTGGTGTCTTATACGCTTTGAGCATATGGATTCACAAACAGGCCAATCCTAGTGATGGTCACTGGATTGATATTAAGAACATCTGTTAGTTTCTTAGAGAACTAAGGATGCTGTCTTAATCTGTGGAGAATGAGAACTTGAAGTGACTGGGTTCACTGTTGCAAGTTTCCTAACCAACAATGACTACAAGTCGTAACAACGGTACTATACAGTTTGAACAACGGAACAGTTAGCTGGAAATTTTCCAAGCAAGATACTGTTACCGAATAAACAATAAAT